>JABUQX010051496.1:37500-61487 GCA_015478945.1 Trachelipus rathkii | reverse complement strand
AGCATATCACCTACCGAGGGTGCGATTTGAGAATAATGTGACTGTAATAGTGTCAAACATCGGAACTCCAGATAGGACACATTAAATAAAAAATTAACAAGCCATATTTTCCAGGTTTCGACTTATGTAAACGCGAATACAAGACTGGATGCAGTTGTCCCTTGAACAAACATAACATTTCATCAATGCACAAGTTTGGGCCAGGAGTATATAGTCTCCATGTCACCTAATAGAATGTTGTACAAAAATAAAACTTGTCTCACAAATTTACTTCCTCTATAATGATGGCTCTAAACTTGTCCGGAATTTACCACACCCGCGCTGCCTCTTTCTTTTCTGGCTTTTGCTTTCTCGAAAGCCGAGATCTATGAGAGTCAATAATAATGCTCTTAAATACGTTCTACTTTCTGGACATCGATTAATCCTGCTTATATATTCTCTCTACTTCAAGACGTACATCACTCAAAAGAGTTTACCAAGGTCAAGTGTCGAGTGTCACTTGAAACGGTATATGCCCATCTAGAAATAATCAAAATACCAAGGAGAATGGACTCTAGTCTCTCTAATCAATTATATTGTGTGTCGTATATAGACTTTTTATGTACAGCTACATATTTTATCTAAAACAAATCTTCCGCATATTTGTTGGTGTTATTCAAGATGCACATGAGAATTTCTTCTTGCATATAGGCGTCAAAACATTCAAGCGGTGTTGTCGCCTCTTCAGCTACTCCATTTAAGGTTGCCCTTTCGGTCACATAATTCCTTGATCTAGTTCTTGCGGATGGTAGTTCCAAGTTTGACCACAAGTGTCCCGATTTTGCTTTATACAAAATTTCTTCTTCAGGGTCTGGAACATCTAAGTCTTCAACCTCTCCTCCTGCCTCTTCCTCTTCCCCTTCCTCTACTTCCTCTTCCTCTACTTCCTCTTCCAAACTATACGGGCGCACTTGCGATATGTCAAGCTCATCATCTGACTCGGGCATGGAATCATCAGAATCTTCAACTTCAAAGTCACTATCTTCTATGTCGCTAATATAATCACTCAAATCCACTGCACTTACGTTCAAAGTTTTTCTACTTCTAAGAGATCTCCGCGCTGTAGAGGTACTAGAAGTTGAAGGTTGTTCCTCTAATTCAACATCTCTTGATTCTTGAGGTACGACAGTTTTCGTATGTGTAATCTGAAAGAGAAAGGTTCATAAATAACTCTGGATAGAAATGAAAAAAATAATAACCTTTTGACCACGTTATATCAAATGCTTACGTGATCGTCTGGAATCAATATTTTCATTGGTGTGGAGAAGCTACTGCCAGAAGAGCCTTTGTCAGTCGATTTTCCACCACTAGCTTTCCTTGTAGAAACGACGGAGGGGCTAGAAGACTTCAAATTGGAGGGTTTCGGACCACGCCAAAAAACAAAAAACTTGTAAATCCATTTGATCACAAGTATTGAAATTGAATGGAAAACACTAACACTTTCTGTACAAAACTTACATAAAAGATTTTCCTTTGAAATTGCCTTTTTTGGGGTGATGCCTTCCACCTGAGGCGTTTGTATGTGGCTTCACAACATCTGTTCCTCTTTCTTTCAGATGATGACGAGATAGAGGTGTTTGCAGGCTGCAAATAAATATTTAAATGAAGAAAGTAAAAAAATAAAATCTTATTTAAGATAACTATGAGTTTATAACATGAAAGCAAATTACAAGTTTTAAATAAAAGACACATTTTTTTAAAAATAATTTTTACCCTTTTAGGTGCCATATTTGTTGTCGTTTTTTTTTTGGGGGGGTGGAAACACAACAAACTATGTGGTTTCCAAGAAATTATTTTTTAATAAAATAAAATATATTCAAAAAATATTTGTTTATATATATTCTGTAAAAGGAAAAAAAAAAAATTCAAACTAAGAAATTAGAGAATTGCGATGCTCACGTTAAATATTAAAAATCAAAACTGCTTTCTATTACAGTATATATTCAATACTGCAGCAAAAAAACTAGTTTAAAAGAGGTTTGCCCTAATTGAGTGCATTCTACCCGACCCCCGCGCTACTCCGTGTGGGTCAAATTTTGCCCACAACGAATTTCATTTCTATATAACTTCTTTTTCTTTTCTTTTTTTGTCTGAAAAAAATCATTGGCTGTGTTGCATCTACTTCTGACATTTGTTAGATCGAAGGAGATTTGTGGAGGTTTTGGAAAGATTCTGAGAAAATTTTCTGAATGCGAAAGTTTTCGACATTTTTCAACATTTATAAGAAGGTACGAGTGCAAAAAAGGCCAGCGCTGTGAGAACAGTTAGTCGTCGAGGTTTAATCGAAGGAAAATAAATAATTTTGTGTTTTACTTAAGCAAAATATTTGATTCGATTTATTCTATATTACTCACCATCCTTCCTAATAAATTTTTAAACCTTTGTTCTATTGTATCTAGGAAAATGGATATCCAAAGATAAATATTAGTTTCGAGATTAACAGAAAAAAAGGAGTTCATAAAACTATCTCATCTCCTTCCTTTTAATGTACTAATTTCTGACTCGAGTCCACATAAGAGGAAACGTAGGGGTCACATACGACCCACACAGTCCGATTTTCCCCGGTATAAGTGACTCGGTTGGTGCGAAGGAAAAAACTCTTGCATACCATCTTATCGATGCCCTTGGCAATTTCCAAAACTTTTCTTAGCAGCAATATTTTAATTAGTTCTCCTACAAGTATTATAGTATATATATATATATAATATATTTCTAGTTGCAATTAAGCAAAATATAAAATCAGTTATTATGCATATCACTGTATATTAATAAACTTATATATATATCAATAAATAATATATACAGAGAATACTCCGCACTATACGATAACATATAGTGGACATCAGCGATGAACAATTCTATGAGGAAAAGCATTAATTTTTTTTTTATGTATCTTCAAAAGCAGTACGATATGGAGGTAGCACACTAATACAATACCATATATGGATAAATCAGCGATAATAAATGACCAGAAGACAAATCTCAAATATTAGGTTGTTTTAAAAATAATTTATTATTCTTTATCTAAAGAATAATCCCTTGGGGTAACCGTCGACAAGACACTACAAAGAGAGTACAGTCGTTCTTCGGGTTCCTCCATGGCGGGGACGGACAGTATCCCTTTGAGAAACTTCGGTCAGAGCCATCTCATGTCCCACCGCTATTGGCATAGAGGCGCATCCTCGCAAAAGATAACAATAAAAATAAATCAATAAGGCCTGATTTGTCAACTTTATGTTATTAGTAACTAATAAATAGAAAAAACTTTTACTATATACATAAATTATCATGAAGCTTGGGCTTCGAAAAAGTTATCATATATATATATATTTTTTTCTAACCTATCGTAGAGGTTTTGGCAAATACAAAAAATAGCGAATATTAATATAAGAGATGTCCATACGCTCGAACTTCCAGCGTAATAATAGTTATATTAGGATTTCTTTCACATATCAACCTACCTATCTCTCTATGTTTCGAGATTATTCAATGCAGTTAGAAAAACTAGACAGCACTAGCTGGATACTAATCATATAGGTTTGGGTGCATATATATATAATTATGCCAAAACTTATATTAATATTGAAAACGGTATATAATATATATAATATATATATTATATAATTACTCGTATAGAGCATAGTACATATATAATTAAATTTAAAAATGTAAAGAATCCTTATTTAATAAGCTATAATATTATTACTAATTTAAAGTTGAAAAAAAAATAAAAATATAATCCTTTTTGATTTATTGATATAAGTTATATAACTAAATATATTTAATACTCTATTATATTATTAATATATTAATTTTAATTATAATCTTATAATAATTTAATAATTATTATAATATATTTATTATTATTATATTATATTATTATTTTTATTATATTTAATTTATTATTATTTAATTAAATTAATATATATTATTATAATTATAATTTAATTATATTATATATATTATTATTTAAATTATATTATTATATTTATATCTATATATATTATAAATTAATTATTATTATTATAATATTTATTATTATTAATAATTTAATTTGATTATTATTATTAAATAATTTTATATATTTATTATTATTATTATTATATTTATATATATATATATTATATATTTTATATGATTTGATCATATAAATGATTAATAATAACTTAAATCTATTTACAGTTTTTAATTATATTTAGATACATTTATATTATTTTAATTAGTGTTATAATTATATATATTAAATATATAATTTATAATTTAATTAATTAATATATTACTATTATTTATATTATTATATATTATATATATTATTTAATATTATTATTTTATTATTAATACTCCATAGAGATATTATTAGTATATTACAAGACAAGCTATTTATACTAAATTCATGTATTAACTTGAGTGACCTTCAATTAACCTTTCGATACCACTGCTAAGGCATTGGAAAAACTTTATGGCTCTATCGTCCGAGATCCTTTTTTGCTCTCTGATGAAGTGCTGCAGATAGCCCTATCAACACTAGGAGCCGATTGAGGTGTGAGATAGAGTAACAAATAAAGTGGTTACTATTATTAATAATCCTCAAATGTGTAATGTTATGGGAAGCTCAGTGTAATAAATAACATAAAAATACATTTACTTAATATGGGACCGAATCTCCTGTTTTAATATTATGGAGTTTGAAAATCAGTAGATTTTCAAATTGGGTTTAACGTTCTTAATTTTGCAAATTGTAACAATAATATGACGCTTCTATTTTGTGGTCATTGTTTTAAATGTCAATTTTATTTCGTGAAAACACGTTTAGGAGGAATTTATAGATTCCTTAAATTCAAAATCCATTATTATTATGAATTTTTTTCAATAATTTAAATATTAACTCTAAAACAATAATGAGACATGACACGAAAACATGAAATAGACGTTTAGAGGTCATAAATAAGCTTATAGTTATTATTGAGTTGTATTTTGATTATTATATTAGTCTAAAATCGGAGTATACTGAATATATATTTCGAATATATTTATGTCCAATTTTAGAGCCGAGTGTGTGATAAAATTGGCTTAGCGTGAATAGCAAAAAATAAGCACCACCCCTTAAAAATTAAGATTAGACTTATTGGTAGTGCCATACTGATATTTAGTCAAAAATTTTGATGTAGTCTTAAAATTTATTGTACACTTTTACTATTGATGTGGTTTTAGATATCATGGTTTTTATGGTCAAATATTATGTGTAATATAAAATATAGGTATACCATTTCCGCAGTTTGTATTTTTTTAGATGTATGAAGTATCAAATAATGTTAATATTACTCTGTAGTATAAATTTAGGACCAACTTATTTTCCTATTGAAATTAGGTATTATTGAAGTCAAAAATTGGCTGATAAAATTATGATCACTCTTTCAGAGAGTGGAGCTTATTATACTTGGAAGGTGATATCTAAAACTTTGTAGGTCGATTAAATATAGGTATCAACTTCGGTGGGAAATTGGAGGATGCGAAAATTGGCTAGAAGAAATTATGACCACGTAGGTGTTGTTGGAAATTGGGGGTCAAATTAGTTGTATAAATAAATTAGATATACCCCTTACTGTGTGTAACACAACTTGTGGAAGGGTAAAAACAAGTTGGCTGGAAAATTAAGTACCACATTCCACTTAAACGATGGAAGCCTGAAAGTGTAGGTCAAAATTGGTTGAAAACGAAACAATTTCCTTCTTTTAAAATGAAGGGTGAATGAATGGTTAAAATGGTAGGTACCACTGTCGTGTTGGAAACCTTGTATCAGGTGCAATGTATCAAAAAAATTATATGTACCAATTTTCGATGTATAGTTTATGGAGAGTTGCAGTACAATAAAATTGTTTGAGCTAAAGAGTAAAATTTGGACTACGTATTGTGCTAGTAACGATCTCGCGAAGACCATGAGAGAGAAGTTCCTAATATTACGATAATGAAAAAATTTTGTACTATCCCGGTTTAACACTGAGGGAGTCGCATGTGGTAAATTGACTAAAAATAATGGATATACTTCCGGTAGTAGAGGTTTTGAGAGACTATAAGGTGATTCAAAATTTGATTATAGTGTTGAAATTATTAATAATTTAATATGATTTCTTTTAATTATTTTATTTTATTTTGGTATTGTTTTTTAAATACAGATTTAGTGTCAAATAATTGGACTAAATAAAATTAAATCTAAGTATACATCACTTTTCCGAGTTGTTAGTTTTATATTAGTCTCTAAAATTGGATCTGAATAATATTTATGACCATTAACTTATTATTTAATCCCAGTTGAATTAATTATGATTAGTATAGGTTAATGAGCAATCATGTATCATGCTGAATAATTATTAAGATTTAAAATATATAATTAGGAACACTACTACTTTTATTATATTGTTAGTGTGACAACAGATTGGTGAAATATCTTCAGAGATATTGCACAAAAACCACTTTTTACATTTTTGGGGCATTAAAGAACTAGTGCAGAATTCAAAATTTTAGTTTAAATATTTTTAACTTAATTCTTTTGAGTTCAATATTAATTAAAAAATTAATAAAACAGTTATGGACAGAGTGTAAAATAATGCTCTTAATTTTTTATAACATACCTAGTGAATATTCTTTACCAATTTTTTTCCAACTGAATTTCTGGTCAGTAATATCTTCATTTGTGTGTCTTTACATATATCATTTAACACTTTTTCTCATTTGAGATGGTATTTTGATGTGAGTGTATATTGATGTATTTAATTAATATGACTTATGATTTTTATATATGATTGTATTTATAAATATATTAAATTTCTTAAAATTATTATTCCACTTTTCAGGAGTTGTGGTTTTTTAAAACTAGCGATGTAGTTATGTCAAAATGATTCTACTCGAATATTAATTAGATGTACCACTTTCTGTAGAAATTGGAGAGTTATTAATTATAAATATTGTGATGTATTATTGCTAATATAATATATCGATTTATTACTTCGGTGGATATTTTATGAAGAATTTACTTTATTAGAAAACGTTTGATAAATTGTAATGATTAAAATAACCTATGCTCCGATTTTTGGAATTGGCTGGTAATAAGCGAAAAATTTGGCTGACTAATTGCAATTTTTAAGACGGCTTCCCCTTAAGTATTTTAGTAAATGATTGTATAGAACTGTGAAAGTGATCAATGATTAAATTGATGTGATAATAATGTTGCGACCATTTCTTATTCGATCTATTGTGGATATAATTGTTAGGTCTCTCGAGTTATCATAATTATCTGTTATTTCAAATTTATTAATATTAGTTGATTAATCTTAATTCCTGTTATGAAAACTCTATTATTTGAGGTGTGATGTTCTAAAATATATAGCTTACACAATTTCTGAACAAATGGTATTACCATTTCACATAACTTTGCATATGCTGTGTTTATGTCATCATTAATAATTATGTTTATATTTGAATAATTTTACGTGTAAATGGTCTTGCTGCTGATATATAAAGATGTGCCAAGCGGGTTCCGTTACTTCTTTCAATTAAGAATTGGATAAGGATTAGGACTACTTGCTCGTCAGGCGTTAAAGAAGTGTTTGGCTATTGAGATATTCCAAAATTGCTCTGCGATAAAATGTTATGAACGCTTGAAGTGACTATAAAATTTATATGATTGAGATGGTTTCAATAATATTTGTGATTGTATCTAAAATATTAATTATTAATTATGATCATATTACTTTATTTATTTCAATTTTGTCTTATAAAGAAGTATTATTTATATTATTGTTATTATTACTATATTATCGTATAACTCAACATTAAAAAAAGCAGATTCATGTATTAAATTAAAACCATAGTGTGATGTCAGTGTAAATTAAGAAAAAGTACTTAGATGTTCAATTAAACTGTGCGCTGGCAACGGTTATAAATACTTTGCTTTCACTTATAAATTACAATAACAAAATAGCTTATCATAAACTGTCAGATATGTTTATCAACAATACATTTAAAAACAAAATTGCAGGGTTTTTTTGTTGGTTGCTGCAATAGCATTTCAGGCTTGTAATAAAGATCTTCCTGGGAGAAGCTACGTAGTAAGAAACAACTCTAGTAATATGCTATGCTCCATAAAATCAATCGTAAAAAAGGATGTAAAATTGCTGAAATATCACTTGTTGGATGGAGAAGCCATTACTACGGCTCGCTCGATGTAAAAAAGATAACTACCCATCGCTAAGATCATATTAAATAATTATTAGAGTTATTTCGTAATTTTAAATATATAATGATTCAACCACCTATCATGTAGTTGTAAATATTCCTGACATAAAAATATAATATTACTAAAACTATAATAAGTTGCATTTTCAATTAATCTCATGTAAGTTATAAAGAAACCCAATATAAAATCAATAGATATAAAAAAATTCAGATTCACTATATATAGAGTAAAAATTCTACGTGTAACCAAAATAGATATTTATTATTATTTATAAACATTCATGGATGATGATGATGATATATAATGACAGCTTTGCTTACCATCAGAAAGATGAAAGTCTTTGAAGCTTGCTCTCATCATATTCATAATTAGATCAATTAAATTATCTCTACTCTATTGTTATTATCTAGTAACCTACCATATCATATGACATTTAAATTACGCTAATGTTGAATATAAAAAGGCACCTACTCATCAATCAATAAAATCAAAAGTTAAACTATATAAATATAGACATTACTCATCTCAAATCAATGCAATTTAATTATACCAGACTATATAATATATTGGAATACTCCCACAAGTATTAGAAAAAATCCTATCGAATTTTTGTGAGTAAAAGAAGCGGTATCGACAATACAAGATAATCTCAAATAGCTAACACATCGAGACATGAATACGGAGGAAATAGTCGAGCCGAAGAGCCTACAATATAGCTATCATTAAAAACTCGCGACGATTGAGACCATTAATATAATTAGGAATTGAGATCAACACATACTGTCCAATAAAAACCATTAAGAGTAAAAAGAGTTAACTATTGAATACAGGCACACAGCCAATTCATCATATCAATCTGTAGGAAAAAATAGCAACCATGACTGCACTAGCTCGACATTTATTAAAACCCATGGAAAATAATGAAGACATTACAACAACTGCAGATGAAAAGTACACAAAGAAGATGAAACTCGATTGTGTGTCAATAATGTCGTTGGCTCAAGAAGCAGACCACACCCACACGGTCGATAAATGCAAATTACACCTAACATTTTATCAGAATATAAGCACCGAGCGCAGCGAGCAATTTGCATATACCCTAACAGCTTTTATATGGAGCATGTACATCTGAACCAACATAATGTGAAAATAAAATATATCTAAAGAAAGAAACTTACTTTAAATAATACTACAATATAAACCGGAAAAATGACTAAAAATGAAAAAGATTGTGATATAATTGCAAAAACATAAACTGAGACGTTTTTAGGAAAGGATCTAATTGTGACGCGACATATCACGATCTAATAATTCTTAAACTTAAACATATTTTATTGCAATACTAAGATAATTAATACTTAAACTAAATATACTAAAATACAATAAAAAATAACAATAATAATAAACAAAGTTCAATATAATATATACAATATATTATTTAAATATTTCCCCAAATTACATAAATCACACAAAACAAAATTAAAACAATCAGTTTTCCAATACAGTTTTTCTAAATAAATTCTTTACAATACAGAATTATTACCTTAAGACTATATAAATATCTAAATTAAAATAATATAATTCTCAATACTCACGATACTATATATACAATAATAATAATTTTAATACATACAATCTAAAGATACAAGTAGTATTCGTAGTTATTTAATAAAAGGAGAGAGGGAGTTTGGAATTATAATCTTAATCTACTTAATTTATCTAATTAATATACTCTATTATAATTATTATATCTAATAAAACTATTTATAATGATTATCAAATATCTGATCTTTCGTAAGATGTGTTGTGTTGTGCTAAATTACTATTATATGAAACAATTCAATAATAAATCAATAATTTTAATAGAAAAAATTATTCACTTTTACAAATATTTATATAAGTGAAATTTCCTTACAAAATTTTCGTAAAAAAAAACACCGTTCTTCTTATAGGCATTTGTTCTTACAAGTCTAAAACAGTAAGGCTAAAGACAGTAAAGTAAGGCTTATAATTAACTATAAATTTTCGTTCGCTAAACTATAGATAACTACACATAGATCCAACATAACTGATATTAATCACGCCAATCGATCTCTGTAGTACCAATTATATTTCATACCTTTATTAAAACAAAATATATGATCAAAATCGAGCAACTATGATAATTGCGTATTTATACTTGTTATGCTAATTAGACAGCTCCTCTTTAATACAATGTAACGACATAACAGAACATAAAAAACATATAAACATAATCTCATTTAAGAACCTTGGCACATACAGTACTGAACAAAACTATATATTATACATATAAAAATTATATCTATTATTAAACAATAATTATAATACAATACTTATAATAACAATCCTCATTTTTTCATCTTCTTCTTATTTGTTAAGAAATATATAATATATAATTATATTAAAATAATATAAATTTAATTCAATAAAATTCTTATTATTTATCTTAAATTTATTCTAAACACACAATTATAATTACTAATAATCAATATACATAAAAATTATATATACTCAGTTAATATAATTGACTTGAACTACTAACAATTATTAATCTTATTAATTGAATAATATCTTATATATAATATCATAAATATATATACAATATATCATTATAAATTATATAATATATTAACAACTAAATAAATTATTAACTCAATGTCATTAACTCAAATCTAAACAAAAACTTAATTATTGAATTATATATTATTCTATATGGCAAATATAACTCGTATTGATTACCTGTGATATTACTTAACATATATAATTACTAATAACTTAAATGAATTGTTATCCTATCAATTTTATTAAATATGAAACTAAAAAATATAAACAAAGCGTAAAGAAAACTAAACAAATCTTAAAAAACTTAGCAATATAAACAACAAACAACTAAGCAAATCAAAATCATAATAATTAAATCTAAACAAAACTTGAAAAGAAAATTAAACAAAATCAAGGAAAACTAAACAAATCTAAACAAAAGTAAACAAAAACAATCAATTAAAGAAAATTAAACATATTTATAAAACAAATCTATAAAAAAAAAATAAACAAAACTAAAAAAATCTAAACAAAACTAAACAAATCTAAACAAAACTAAATAAAACTAAACAAATCTAAACAAAAATAAAAACTAAACAAATCTAAACAATTTAAAGAAAACTAAAAAACAGGCAAACACTAACAAAAACTAAAACAAAATAAAAACAAAACTAAATAATAAAAAAAATCTAAACAAAACTAAAGATCTCTAAACAAAATTAAACAAAACTTATCAAAACTAAACAACACTAAACAAATATAAGCAAAACTAAACAAATCTAAATACAACTAAATAAAACTAAAGAAAACTAAACAAATCTAAACAAAACTAAATCTAAACAAAATCTAAACACTAAACAAATCTAAACAAAACTAAATAAATTAAAACAAATCTAAACAATTCTGAATAAAACTAAAAAACAAACAAAACTAAACAAATCTAAACAAAACTAAACAAATCTTAGCCCAACAAACAAATCTAATCAAAACTAAACAAAACTAAACAAAACTAATTAAATCTAAACAAATTTAACCAAATCTAAATAAAACTAAACAAAACTATACAAAACTAAGCAAATCTAAACAAAACTAAACAAATCGAAGCAAAGCTCTAAAAAACTAAAAAAAAAATAAACAAAACTATACAAAGCTAAACAAAACTAAACAAAACTAAACAAAACTCTAAAAAGCTAAACAAAACTAAACAAATTAAAATAACTAAACAAATCTAAACAAAGGTAAAAAAAACAAACAAAACTAATAGTCTAAACAAAACTAAACAAATATAAACAAAGATAAATAAAACTAAACATAACTAAAAAAAAATAAACAAAACTAAACAAATCTGATAAAAATTAAACAAAACTAAACAAAACTAAAGAAATCTGAACAAAACTAAAGAAATCTAAACAAAACTAAACAAATCTAAACAATAAACATAACTAAACAAAACTAAACAAATCTAAACAAAACTAAGCAAAACTCAAAACAATTAAACAAAGCTAAACAAAACTAAACAAATCTAAACAAAATTACAAAAAAACTGAACAAACTACACAAAACTCAAAAACTAAACAAATCTAAACAAAACTAAACAAATATAAAACAAAACTAAACAAAACTAAACAAACCTAAGGATATAACAAATCACTATAAATCTAAACAAAACTAAACAAAACTATACAAAACTAAACAAAACTTATAAAATCTAAACAAAACTAAAGAAAACTAAACAAAACCAAACAAAACTAAATAAATCTAAACAAAACAACTCTAAACAAAACATCAAACTAAACTAAACAAATATAAGCAAAACTAAACAAATCTAAACAAAACTAAACAAAACTAAACAAACTAAATAAATTTAAACAAAACTTAACGAATCTCAACAAAGCTAAACAAAACTAAACAAATCTAAACATAACTAAACAAATCTAATCAAAACTAAACAAAACTCAAGAAATCTGAGCAAAACTAAACAAATCTAAACAAAACTAACCAAATATAAACAAAACTAAAGAAAACCAAACAAACCTAAACAAAACTAAACAAATCTAAACAAAACCAAACAAATCTAACCAAAACTAAACTCTAGTTATTTTTCTAGTTTATTTGTTGTTATTGTTAATACTTACAATCTCATCTTAATGCAGAATATAATTTAGTTTAATATCAGAAATCTTTCGTACTCATAATAGTAATATAATAGAGAGCTAATATCTAGCGAGCGTCACATTACAAAATCACAAGCAGCAAACTGTCTAAACTGATTACATAAATATATAGATTTCTCATGGGGCTAGAGTCTTTCTTGGAGAAGTAAATGTAAAATATATTTCTAGGTATATTATTTAATTAGATTTGATTATCTGGAAACTATGAGAGTAACATTATTAGACAAATAAATATAATATAAGCAATGAATAATGTGATATCTCCTAATAATTATTGGCCTAGCCTTAATTCACAATCAAAATAATGCTTAAATTTACATATTAAAAATTTGCAATTAAACTAACTCTAAACAAAAACAAAATTTATTATAAACAAACAAAACTAAAGAAATGCACAAATATAACATAAAAATAATTATAACTATATTAATTACATTCATAAACAAACAAATCTTAAAATCAAAGCTAAACATTGTGTAAAAAATTAATCTATACATTAATAATACAAAAATCAACAAGTCTAGAAGTAATTAAAAACAATTACTGAATTATAGATCGCATATCTATCATAATCTATTATGTGCTTGAGTGTGAGTTCATATTATATAAAGTTACCTTGAAGTTATGTGGAGTCTCAAATTAAGTTATCCTGATATATGTGTCTCTCTAATATTTTATAATTAATATATTTATTCTTATTTTTTACTATCAAATAGACGTTTCCGAATGTATTATTTAGTACTAAAAGTGTTTCTGAGTTTTTTATGAAAAAGATGAGTAGACATCTCTAGCTGTAAATTCTAATTCTTTTGTATAAAATTATATGTTATCTGGAGTGTGTGAATTAAGCTATATAAATTAATTATAATTAAATTAAGTCTCATAACTTAAAATATATTAATTATATTGCATCATTATTATTAATTAAATATTATCACTGTCTTAATAACATATAAATATACTTATAATTAATATAATATTTTAAAAAAATATAATTAATTAATTACTCATTCAATTATAATAAATAATTAGATTAATAAATAAATAATACAACTATAGCATATTTTTATCTGTATGAATATATATATATTAAGTTTCGAGTGTGAATGTTGTTGTTACTAATTATTAGTATCGTGTTTAACTCATGATTTATTTGATTGTATTAAGATTAAAATGATTATTAACACAGAAGGTTTAGAGTTCAGTAATGCAAGTCTCTAGTCGTGATTCGAGTTTTCTCGAGTAATAATATATCGTTCTTATCTGTAGTATGTTGTACAAAAAGTACATCCAAGATAATAAGATGTGCCCATAGTGTGAGAAAACAATATTTCTACATCCATTCTAGTTTTTAACGAGTAAGCCTATCAAAAGTCGTCAAACTAAAAGACACCTTCATCATTGCAGTTCCACAGTCAAAAAAGTTCCTGTTCGTAAATAAATAAATCCACACTACAAGGAAACAGATTGAGATGAGTCAAAGGAGAATTTACTCTCCCATCAGCGGAGTATGTCGCAACACTTGGACTCCACGTGTCCTGCCAATATAATGTTGGATTATATTCATGTTGAGAGACTCCTCATGGTACAAAACCGCACATACTCTCTCTGAGCGATCGTCATGTGTCCTGACTGCTGTACTATGTGGGCCATCCGAATGACCAACAGATAGGTGAATGGTCGTCCTCAAAAGGTTTACTACGGTGAGCAAGTTGTGACATTTAATATCATATAATGGAGAGGTCTTGACTGACGTTGTTCTTCTCTCTAGAATAAATATTCACACTTCAGCAACTTATGGTCGAGAACAAACGTAACGATGTATTGGTTCTACAACGCAGAGTTTTACCCAGGATCCTGCAGATAATCATAATCCTTGATAGAGGGTTGGTCTCATATCCGCATAACGTCCGACTCGTTCCAAACATATAGGTCTGCAAACACAATCAATCTGAAACCTTTCTCAAATAAACATACTATCTCCAACAAGTTTCGTGTCAGAAATGAATCGTCTCTTGCGAGCGCGAGCTGGTTCCAATCTACTAGCTCACAACGTGAACTTCGAATTGTCGTAAATTTAAATCATTATCCTGCCGAGTTGTGTACAATAGTCACCAAAGTTTAAAACGTTATGCAATCAACTACTGAGGCGCTTGGTTGACTCCAAAACCAACACCTTCCCTACCAAACTCCAATGTTCGCCACACACTCTTTATGCCATCTAGCACGCCGCGTAATACTTCCCGTCTCCCAAATATATTCTCTCGATCTTATTGATGGTATCTGCATGTACATTTTGACAGTTTGTTTTTGGACCAAAGACGGGAGTTGGTCGACTGGTGTCCAAAGAGTTTACCCCCCGAGATCGTCGACAGAGATCCAAGGCTCTTTGTGCGCTGCGAAGAGAGAACAGGTAATGGTGGCCCAGGGTTGACTGCATCAATAAAGCCAGAGATATGCGATTAGATTTAAAATATTTTCGCTAATGGCGATATGGATCGTGCCCATATGTATCACGAGAGCAGAGAAAGAGTTTTGTCAAAAGATAAAGTATCACTTAGATCTAGTATCAATAAATGTTTTTTTAAGGATATCTCGTCTAAAAAGTTCGATCTGAGTCATTAGTTCAATAAAAGCTTTTGAGATAAATATCTGTAATGACTGTTATAAAAAATTAAAAAATAAAAGGAAAGTAACTATGAGTAAAAATAAAATAAATAATGAAATACATAAATCGATAATCTATAACTTGGACCTTTTCTAACATGACAATAGAGGAAATAAAAGAAATTATAATAATGACAATATATAATATTTATAATAGTATATAGTATTTATAATAATAATATAAAGAAGAAGAAGATGAGTAATGAGTGGTGAGAATATATATAGGTTATATAAACAAAAGTAAGGAATAACAAATCAAGTAAATCTTAATATATTAATATTAGGTTGAAAAATAAATGGGAAAACAAAATATAAACGATAACAATTGTTTTTGAGGACTCTATAAAAGTAAAGAAAAAAAAAAGGAAACAAAGGAAAAAAAGGAATAAATAATAAATATACGAATATATAATAAATAACTTAAATCTATAATATGGAAATCAAAAATAGCCAAAATAACATCTCCATAAACAGTATAAATAAATCCCAAAATATATATACGGTAGTTATAAAATTTTTCCTTAAGATATGAAATAACCATGGATAAAGGATTATAAAGAAATGAGATAAAGAAAACGTTGTGAGAATCAATTATTATATATTATTCGAAATAAATTATACGCTTAATTAGAATTTTAGAATATATTTAAAGTAATATATCTAAAAGTAAAGTCTATATAATCTTTGATATCAGCGAAAATAAAATAATTAAAGAGGAACAATGCGAAAATTTAAATATATGATACAAAAACTATATAAATATATATCAAATTATAAGATGGTATAAATGAGATAGGATGATATAATTCAGAATTTTAAAGTAATAATAATTAAACAAATAATGGAATAGTCCTCTTCATATAAAAGAAACAAAGAATAAGCAATGAATAATATTAATATACAAGTAATCAATAAATAAATAGGAAAAAAAAGAAAAAAATGAACACAAAAAAAGAAGCAAAAAGGAACTCACGTAAGAACTACTAACCAATTGGAATGGCCCAGTTTAAATTCTATTAACTAAAGTGGTAACAAAAATGAAAGAAAAAATAGAGAAGGAAACAAAAGAAATGAGAGGCGAATGTGATAATGAAGGGTAATTCGATAGAAAGGAAAGGTGAAAGAACAAATGAGGAAAAAACAAAAGAAATATGAAAAAAAGAAAAGAAGGAGGGAAATAAATATATAAACAAGGCCGAACGAAAAACAAAAGAAATAAAAAGAAAGAAAACCGGAACGACAATGAAACAAAGGAAATTAGAAGAAACAGAAAAGTTCTCAAAAAAGAAGCAAAAGAAAAGCAAAAGAAATGAAAGGACACAAAGAGAGCAAAGGAATAAACCGAACACGAGACACAGAAGTGGTAGGCAAAGGTAGTGAAAGAAAATAAAGCAAACAAAGCATATAAATGTAAACAAAAAGGAGAATAAAAGGAAATGCAAAACTAAACAGAAGGATAAAGACTCAACAAAGGAATAAACCGAACACAAAGGAAACAAAAGATAAATAAAACTGAAGAGGAAATAAAAAAAGTCAAAGGAAAGACAAAATAGACAAGAAGAAATTCAAAAAGGAAGGCAAAGGACAGGTGAATGATTTAACAAAAGAGAAAGAAGAGAAAGAAAGAAACCAAAAGGAACAATAAGGAAACAAAAAGAAAATCATAGGTATAATAAAATAGACAAAATAACAATAAGGAAATAAAAAGAAATCAAGAAGAAGCTAAAAGTCGGAAACAAAAGAATGTTTAAAATTAGCAAAATGAAAGTAATAAATGAAAGTGAGAACAATACAAAATGAAGACAAATGAAACAAAAAAGAAACAAAAAGCAAAACAAAAAGCAAACAAGAAAAATGAAAAATAAAAGGAAGCACAGAATGAACTAAACACAATGGAAAATCAAAAAAACAAAAGAAAACATAAATGGAATAGAAAATGTGAAGATAATATTATCTGAAGGCTAAAGCAACCAAAGTCAAACAAAGGAAAAGAAAAGAGATAAATGATTTTCCAAAAGACAAAATGAACAAAAGTAACAAAAAGGAAACAAAAATGAAACAAAAGGAAACAAAAGAAAAGAATAAGAAACAACAGGAATACAAAAAAGAATGGAAGGATAAGATAAAAGAAATAACAAATGGAAGTTTTTAAAAACGAAAAAAGGAAAGAAAAGGATAAGAAAGAGAAACAAAATGTAAGACAAACGTAGAAGCAACGAACAAAATATGGAAACAAAAATAAACGAAAAGAGAAAGAAAAGTAAAAACAAAAGAAACTAAAAGAGTAAAGAGGGAAAAAGAGAACTTCAGAAGGAAAGAGAAGGAAACAATAAAGAAACAAAAGAAACAATAGGAAAAAAGAAACCCATAATAAGAGATCAAAAGACACAACAATAAGTATAAAAGGAAACAAAATCTTTATATTAAATAAAAAAACTAAAGGAAACCAAAGGAAACTAAATGGAAACAAAAGAAAACAGAGATCAATTAACAGAAACAAAAGGAAACAAAAGGATACAAAAAGTAACAAAAGAAAAGGAAAAAATAAACAAAAGAAAGAGAAATGTAAACTGAAAGAAAAAACAAGGCATACAGATAATAAAACAAAAATAATCAAAAAGAAACAAAAAAGAAGAAAATAGAACTAATAAAGCAAAAAGATACAAAATTATGTACAACAAAAACCAAAAAAATCAAAAGAAAACAAAAAAAACAAAAGAAACCAAAGGAAACAAAAAGGAAAGAACAGAAATAAGGAGAAAAAGAAAACAAAAAAAAGTACTCGAGAAGAAAGACAATAGGAAACATAAAGAACACAAGAATAGAAACAAGTAACTCAAAGGGAGAAAGAAAGGGAATCGAAGATTATTTAGACCAAACTTTGAAATATTTTTATCCATTTCATAATCTAATTTACACAACTCGCAACTATAAATTATATATATTATAATATATATATTATATACTATGTATATAATATAATATAATATATTAATATATATATATAAATATAGTATATATCATATATAAATAAAGATATAGCAGATCTATAAACAATATATATATATACGAACTCAGATAGATCGATCATAATATATATGAATATATAGAATATATAATTTAAATATATGTGGTGTGTGTGTCACGATTATGGGAGGAATTAAAAGCATTAATGGTGTTCCCTCCCTATAACCATGCGAGGAAAAAATCTTCCCAATAACCGACTACGGTGTAAATGTCCATTCATCTTCGACAAAATTTCAGTTTCTGCAAGTTTCATAATTTAAATTCAAAATGGTTTTCTAATAATAAAAGAACAAGTTATAAAAAGTTTGTGTTCCTCCAGTTATTTTTGTAGTTATTTTAAATAAATCTGATTATCTAACTAAAGTATGAAAAAGAACCGATAAGAAAAAAATTATTTGGCATGGGTTAGGATTTTATATACGCGTGAAGTTATCGATAGTCAATTTAATTTTAAGATTCTTGTGTAATTAATTAAAATATTACCCGTTTTTATAATTTTTTTTAATTAATCGCTTCTAGCTGTAAAATCTAGCCACAATCATGCAAATACTTTCTCCATCTCTGAGACAAAAATACATTTAAAACCTTTCAGAACTCTCTTGGAATTTTCCAGTCGTATTCCCCTGTTCTCCTGTATTCTGTCTTCTTATTTCTTTTACCCTCTCTGTCTTTAGTTGCTTCCCATCTCAGACAACTCAGTCCGGAATTAATTAATAATTAATTAATGAAGACATATGTTTATTTATAATCAATGTTTAAGTAAAAGCTCATAGTTCAACGACCCCAAACCCACTTTGGCCCCCAACCAAGATGTACAATTATTAAAATTGTTTGGAGGTTGCAGACAAAGCACTGTCTAAAATGATAAACCATCTATGGTATCCTAACTCGGAGCAAGTTGAATTTTCATTTATCGATGATACTTTGGGAAAGAATGTCAAAAAAGCATGGAAGTAAAATTAACTTCTGAAGAAGAAAATGATGATGATTGTGATGATGATAGGGATGTAAAAGCAACAAAATCTAAAACAAGTGTACAATGAAGTTGATTTTTTGTTACTCTTAGACTTTATATCTTTTCAAGAGATTTGAAATTGATACAGAATTTTTAACTACTGATCCTGATATTGTGTGTAAAAATTAGTAATATTTAAAATATAAGAAAATAGTCCAGGACATCAATTCTTGTTTGACGAAACAAAGAACAACGGCAGTTTCTGTTACAAGTTTAATCTGAATGTTGGAAGATTTTTCCCGACTCTTCAAAACCCACTTTATCTAAGCCACCTTATTTAATCTGATAATTGCAAATAATAATCAATATTTCTCTCATTATAATGCTTCCTTTTTTATAACGCAATTTGGAAAAATAAAATGTCTTTGAGTATTATTTGCTCTCATTTCATAACTTCTTTGCTCTTCTTTCTCCTAATTCTTTCTTTTTCAATTTGGATTTTACTACATTAATTTTTGAGAATTTTAACTAAACCTTTTTTAATGTCAAAATGAAAATATAAAAAGCAAAATCTGGAAAGCCAATGTAATTGAGTGTTACAATGTTTTTGGCATTTGCATAAAAAGTCACTTTTGAAGAATGCTGGATATCTTCAAATCTATAATAAGTTTTAACAAAAGAGTAAGTCCTGTAAAATTTCAAGACGACAAAATTTCATATGAAACGAAATAAGAACCAATTTCTAATACTAATGGATTTCATTTTATACATGAAAAACGGCCCTTTTTCCAAAACGTCTCCTCAATGAGGCTTCCTAGTTAACGTTATTCTGAATAATTTGAGCCAGCAAATCTTTTTCCTGTTGGCGCATTTCTTCTTCTAAGAAAAACTTATAATGCTCAAACAATAAAGATTCAGAGTTTATCTATTCCGAATGAGAAAAGATCGAGACAATGATCTGTATCTGCGCTTCCCTAACGAAATTAAGAAGGTACTCAAATCTCGATAAAATACTAATGGAGCAAGTACTTTATCTATCATCAGATAACACTAGAACATAAAAACTCATAGAGCACCTTTTCCAATAAGTCTGCCCTCATGGATATACGGCACATAACAGAAGTTAAGGCGGTTAGTCTAGATAATATTATGCGCAGGGCAAGTAAGAGAACTTTGCCCTAAGAGATTGGTCGTTTTTTTAGAAACTAGTGAATGTCAAGACTTTAAGTAGGTGGAATCAATTGACGACACACAAAATTCATTGATGAGATTGATTTTTGGCATTCAGCTCTATCCCCATTCAAAGTATAGAATTAGTTTATATATATAAGGTGACATTAGGTATGTGAATAGACTATTGTGATTTTCTCACCATTATAATATATATATATAATATTAATGTAATTATAGACGAATATTGATTAAATTCTTCCAATAATATATATATATATATACTATGAGATATAAGAGGTGAAAATAAGTATATATCACACATAGACTCATATTCAATATTTCCAGAATTTGAGTATATTCCAAATACCTATAGACCCTACATGGCAAGTTATGCCAAAATGCTTAAAGATTTGGTAACTAATAATAAATATAAGGACACAAACGTAAAGTACTTTTGAGTAAGATGTGAATATACTGTATTGAGTGTCCCACTGCTGCAGGGGTCATGTTTGATATGTAAAGAGTAGTGATAAGTAATAACAACAAAATTGTATCGGATAAAGAAATGTTATATTAATAAGTAGATTTGATGAGAGTATATATCTATAGACATCCTCATTCTCTAGTCTATATATTAGAGGGGTTATAAGTGTAGGCGTCGGGACTTAACAAAGCGCGTATTATCATGCAAGTCAGATGTTGCAACCCTGGGGTAGTGACACATATAGTGTAGGACTGGCAGAATCGAAACTACAGCTTCTGGCTATCGTCTTTTAACGAGGAACATGAGTACAAGTAGTATGAAAGTATGCGACTGACCCAGTGCAGTGAGAAGCGAGTAACAAATATTAACAAGTTTGTGGTCTAAAAGTCGTAACTCTCAATAACACTGTTAAATATTTAATTTTAACTGATATTAAACTTAATATTATACTGTATTTGTAACTGTACGATTAGACTTACAATTTCACGTGTAGTATATCATTCTTCTCAAGACTTATACATCCCCGTCCTCGCTAAACTGTCCAAAAATAAATAACAAATGGTGGTTAAGCAATTAAGATACATTGTGTGGGGGCTATAGGTGCTATATTAGTCTGAGCGATGATGTATCATCTAGACTATGTAATATGTTCATCAGTGCCAATGTTAGTAAATTGATTTGGACTATCTGTATTAAATGACTCTGGTACAAATGATACTTCCTACTCCGCCACTTTATTGTTAGAAATCGACGCATTTTCTACTCTCCAAAGCCATACACAATATGTGAGAATACTGACGTCTACAACAATTATCTATCACGATACATATCACTACAGCGATGTGTGCAGTAAGGTGGTTTGATGGCACAACACATGCAAACGAATGTCGGGGAAATTGGGAGTAACAATACGGGGTCAAACAATTCTACCTTCTTTGGAAACATGTTTGTTCATATTGTCTGTTTCTGCCATAATACATCACAAGACTAGTAAAATCTATTAGTTCATTTCGTATACAGAGGCCCGCATTCCAATTTAACTTAGGGAGATTCCTTGTCTACCGCTTCGCCACCGATCACATTTCAGTTGTGGCTAAGCTGAATAAACACTGGACATAGAAATCTCAAAGATGTATGGCTACTATCGATTATGTAGGGTACATATTTTATAAGAATTGGACGTTTTAGGTGACTATTACATATAAAAACTAGATAACATAAATGTTCAAAAGATATTTTAGTGCTTTAATATCTATGCTAATCACAAACAATCAGTTATACATGTTGCTACAAGAGAGTATAGTTTTTAATCCTAGACTTCTGATTTCAGGGTCTTCATTAACCAATGCATAAAGAAAATTTTCAGAAGTTAGACAATAGGCGTTCCTTGAAGTTTTCTGTACGAAGTAGCAAGATATACATCATCGATAAATGGTCTTTAATTGAAGAAGAATTTTTCAGGCACTTGTAAATTGAAATTGAAAGAACATACAAAGGAGCTAATTATATCGTACATAGATGTCAAATTGTCGACAAAAGACAACCTCCTTTAATTTGCAAACTCATGCTGTGCATTTAACATTTAACAAAATGTAAAGTTGTTAGTAATTTATAACATCGAATTGTAGATTCGATGGAGCGAAACATTCTACATCGGCTCGGCACTTAGTTTAAGCACTGAGATGACGTGATGGCAAGAGTTAGAACCATCTAGTGGCAGGTTGAGTTTGGGACACAGATTTTATATTGGGTGTAACAGTCCCATCTATTTTCTGATGTTTCCAGATTGCCAAACAATACATTTAACGATGTGTTAATCAACATCAGTGGGTCTACTACCAAACAATCCCTACGAAGGATATCTCTTGTCAAAGCCATCTGGTTACCTGATTCTTATCAAAGAAATTCGTCAATGTAATAAGTGTGAGGTTTCTATAGATTACCGTAATTAAATAGAAATCTTATACGGTTAATGAATATCCACTCACAGCCCTCTACGCATCCTTTTGACCAATGTAGTGTAGGATATCGGCATCGCATATTTCTTCGACATTTTCTTTGCGTTTTAGTCTGGGTTTCTAGAGAGTTTGTAGCCCCAAAATTATTCTCAAGTCTCCTTTTTTGAACAAAAACTATACCCGTAATGGAAGCGTGTTCATTCATGTGAAATTGGCCGTATGCTGCGTGTCCCGACAGCCATTTTGGGTTATGCAGGCCTCGGCATGCCCATTATATTATATCTTTTCCTTACTGGATACAACCTATAAAGCTCTCCTATGTTATTTCGGTTTTGGCTTCCCGGTCATGACAGCAATATTCCAGGCATGCTATTCAAAACTTCCTTAACAGCCCTCTCGGTGTTTAGGTTCTCCTATACTAATCATATCGCTCATATACAAACACTCGTTGGTAAACGTGACTAAAACATTTATCTATTTACAGCTAAAAACAGTTTAGCTGGAATACTATATTAGATAAAAATGTTTGTGGATTTGTCGGATACGATGTGTTTAAAGATTATAAGATGACGATTGATTTATGGACAGCATAAATTGTTTACATGTTGAAATATTCAGATGAGTCTGTCACTGATCCACATTTCCTACATATCATACTTACCTCATATATTAGGTAACTGAGTATTTCCGTTATTAATATAAATAATAAAGAGTT
>JABUQX010051496.1:0-32500 GCA_015478945.1 Trachelipus rathkii | reverse complement strand
ATATATATTTATATATTATCATTATTTAATATATATATAATATATTATAATACTAAGTATTAATTATATATATATTAATACTATATTTTAATTATATAGTATATATATTAATATATATAATATATTTATTATATTCTATTATTTTAGTTATTTATATAATTTATATATATATTATATTTATATATATATTATATATTATTTATTTATAGCTAAATATATATAATATATATATATATCTTAATAATTATCTATAATATTAAATTATATATTAATTAAATAATATATATTTTTATATTATATTTTATTATCTATATTTATATATATATTATTATAATATTTATACAATATTATATATATATATTATAGATTTTAATTATATATATTAATAATATATTAATTTTATAATGGCTGTGTTCATTCATTATATCAACTGAACTATTTTTAATAATTCTAATTTCGTTTTAAAGCCACGATTATCCTTTGCTATATATTATTGTATATATTAATTATTTATAATATATATATTATACTATATTATATAAGTATTATTTAATATATATATATATTTAATATATTAGAGATATATAATATAATATTATTTTTTATTTTGATTATTTATTATATATATTATATATATTATATATATATATAATATATAAGTTATATAATACATTTCTGCTATATAATAATAAATATCTCAGCATTATTGTTCTTGAACTTAAACAAAGGTATTCTCACATTTGACTTATAAAGTGATATTTTATGTAATGGTTTCCGTATACTCCCTACTCTTTAGAATGCTTTGAGGAAGGGTGATACTTGTTGGTCAACTCATATTGACTATAAAATCGTACTGAATTTTAGAAGCAGAGAGAAGCTAAGGCGGAAGTAGAGAAATAACGTTACTTTGTGATGCGATACAATAAGGACAGACAGACTCGCATTGAAGTGTGGACTCAATTATGATATGTTCATAGTTTCATTATGACGGTAGTTGTGGATTTGTGTGTGTTTACAATGCTAGTAGATGGGCTTAAGTTAGGTTACCTCTATTTTATAAATGTTTCTTTGATACTAACAATGGAATATTCCTACAACACTTTAGAACTATAAAGATTTATTTGTTATTTGTTTTTGACTCTCTACCTTTGCATATCATGCTTTATTAGGATTGTTAATGAAAAGAGTAGAGGAATGCTCTATATTGTCTTTCTCGTAGCAGCGATCTCATATGCCTCAACTCTCGACTCACTCAGAACATAGAATTTTGAAAAGCAGAACTGAGAAGTAGAAATATAGTCTGGATGAAAGAGGAAAAATCGACGATACTTGGGGATCGATATAAAAGTAAGACAGTGCTATCGACAGTTAGGAATTTGGCTAGGCTTAGAGATATGATTTATTATCGCAGTTTTCTATTTATTATGCTGTTTTTATCTTAGTTGTTGTGATATTTCCGTCTCTTTGGAGCGCTCTCAAGATAAAAATAATATTCTTGAGTACATACACTCTTGAAAAATATATCCCAAATCGTAGTGTACTTCTCAAATAAGTGTGCGTTCTCTGACTTTGCACCCGTATAATTGAGTATATGCTTCGTGCGTAATTGTTAATTACCAGAATGCGTAAGTCGAGGATTTTTTTACCTGCTGAACTTGAGAGTAGTAAACGCCTGCTTGTTGTAATACCGCGTGTAATTTCATTAGGTAAGCTTTACCAGTTATGCAATCTTTCTAAGTGCATATTAGCATCTGGTGATATCGGCCAGTAATATAAAAGAGGAGATTAAATTTACCATACAATTCTCGAAAATAAGAGAAATATGGTTGCTGTATCGTCTTGCGTCTGTAAGCTTGATGAGGTAAACATTTACAGATTGGGTTACAAGATGAGAATACGCTGTAAGCATTGCTATAACTAACTATGAAATAATGTTAAACTCGCGTATTATTTGTTGTTTTAACAATGGTAAGAGAGCTTTTATAGTAATCGTTCTTCATTCCAGGCTAAAATATATATTTTAGATATTAGGAATATATCACACCTCTAGCTTTTGTAAAAGGTCCCTATCATACGCTTTTGGTGTTATCTCATATCTCTGTCATCACTGGATTATTCTTATTATACTTATATATATATACTATTGTAAAGTTATTATATTATTATATTTTTTATAATATGATATCTATATATATATATATAAATATATATATATATATTATATATTATATATATAATAATATATATATATTATTTATATTATATTATATATTATTTATATTATTTATACTATATTATATATTATTATTATATCTATATATATATTAGATTATTATATTATTTATATCTATAATATTATATTATATATAATTATATATATATATTTTTATATATATAATTATATTTATATAATATTATGCACCTATCTTCATTAGTTATATATATATATTAAGTATATATTATTAAATATTTTGATAAAATATATTTACTTTATTTTATTTTATCATTAATTGATTTTATTATATTATTTATATTTATTTATATAATATTTATATTTATTTAATTATTTTTATTATATATTATTATTATTATTTATATTTATTTTTATATTATTCTAAATTTATTCTATATTAGTCTTATTTTGATTAATATAGTGTATCATTTGTTTTTTTATAGTATGTTACATTTCTTCTTACGTCTTTTGAGATGTCATTATATATTTTGTCTTATCTCTATCTATCTTATTTTTTTGATGTACTATAAAAATTATCAAATAAAATAATTAATATATTCTAAATTAATCTCATAAATTCTTGTCATCTATTCCTTCTTGATCTATATATTGATTAATTATTATTTAATATATAATATACTATAATTTTTTTTTTATTTATAGCGGTTAATCTACTTTATTCTGTCATCATAATAAGTAGTTTAATTACTACATATGTATATCGAATGATGCTTATCAATTCAGTTATAATTCTCTCGTTATATTGAAGACTTATGACTTCTTTTTATACTATCTCTATTTTCGATTATTAATTCAATACTTCATTAGATATCTTAATGATTTTTAATTGTTTTTTTATTATGTGTTATTTGATCATAAGGTTCTTTTTATTTATGTATTAGTTTTAATTCCCATCAGAAACTTTCCCTACCATTATTTTCTTCAAAGCATAATTTTTTATTCTTTCTATCACTCTACTTCTTTTTTACCTGCACTTCCTAATGTTAATTACAATTAGTATAAAGTTTTCCTTGCTGCTTGATTTTCACTTCAGATTAATATTTTCCTAATTTCCGGACAAGATTATATGTTATTTCAAATTTATATGAATATATATTTTATTTGTCTTTTTACTCTTTTCTCGAAATTTGAATCTGTAACAAAGTTCATTTTATTTTTCAGGATGCCTTGCTATTTAGTTGATATTTTTGAGGATCCAGGGCAGTGATACTAAAGAACTTACTTCAAGCCCTATATCATATTTATTTTCAGCGTGTTCTCATCCTATTGCTTATGTTTTGTATGATACTCTCTAATGCTGCGTAAATCGTGTTAATGTGAAATTAACACTGATTATGTTGAGATATGCTTGAAAAGAGTGAATAGGTTACTTTTTGTATGCTTGATTTTATGTTCTTTAGCCGTGTTAAAGTATGGAATATTTTTAATTAGTTAGTTGTTATTCTAGATAAGTTTGTTTTATATAGATTTTGTATTCGACAATATATCTTTAGTTATCTAGGTAATGTACTATGTTTGCTATTTATTAATGTTGAATATAACTATTTTTACATTAGGCCTATTTATTCTATTGGTTGGTTATATAAAGACTTATTCTATATATATATTATTATATATTTCTATTTATGTATTTTGTTATTTTGTGTTGTTGTTGTTCTTAGTTGTTGTAATCGTTTTATTTGTTATGTTCTTGTGTCTAGCGAGTAATAATACCTTTTGATGATATGTGATTTATTAACGTAATACGTCGTTTCTGTTTAACTTTATTTGATTGGTTCGTAATAAGATTCTCATTATCATTTGATATTCATGTTTATATATTACATTCTAATTTCTAGTCTATAGTAAGACACTTTTTTCGCTGTATTGATTATGTATGACTCTAGTTCTGTTCTTACAGAGTCTCTGTATACGAGTGATCTTTGTTTATTCCATCGAATGTGTATCTTTAATTTTTTCGTAAGATCGATAATGTTATTGAAGCCTTCATTACGTGTTTCAATTGGAGGTTTGCATTGTAATATACCTTTAATCATATCGTCTGAGACTATCTCTCATTTTTCGACAGCCTGATTGATTAAGGTACTGTAAGTATGTTTGTCTTCTGTACTAATTCTCGTCTCTTTATGATCAGATGGTGGTACTCAGTCTTTGACGGCTATATTATTCATCTTATAGAATAGATGTGTTAGTTTCACGGCTATCTATAATGTTAAAAAGTTAATATACAGAAACCAATAAATTTGAAACAATGATGCTGTCTACATTCGTGCGTACGTGTATAGGTTTCAGTGTTCAGACATCTGCAGTGTCTGCTCCAATATTCAAGCTTATTGTATTATTAACATGAAACAGACTCTTAAAGATCTCTTAAAAGTTTTCTTACTCGTAGACTATATTCTATTTATAGTTATTTTAGTAATTATCGTATATTAACCGATACATGTGGATTCCCGATATATATATATCTATCTATATAAGCAGTATACAGAATGATCCTTACTAACCATCAGTCAGGATTGCGTTTATTCCTTTAGGACTGGAGCTCGAGTGAATTGTCGACTGAACCGAATATGCAGATAATATTGTTATATGTGCCAGCAAGTTATGATATATTTATGCTTACATCCTTGGTAACTTTGTTATGATTATTCATCCTGGATAAAAATATAGAATCTTGCTCAATTATTGCAGATTCAATAAGTCACTCGCTTAGATGGTTGTGTAATATCTTATATAAACATCATATGTTACGACATGTACTTATATCTCTAGTATGTTCTTTTATTGGAAAATGAATTTTATTGTTTTAGGAATATTTGTATTTTTACTCCCTTATTGTCGCTTGTTTTTGTTGTAAGTGATGGAGTCTGTCATGATGTAAAATTTCGCCTTTGTTATAAGTCATCTGGCATGATGTGTTATAATGTTATTGTACAATGTGTACAGTTTCTCCATCTCGAACAGACATGAATATAAATACTTTATCTTATTTAAAAATATGTTGCCCATATGCTAACCAATTGGTATATTGTTTTATAAGTGTGTATTCTTTTTTGTTATGATCATGGATGGATTAATATATCTGCTAAGTATGTTATTTCAAGTAGATATGGGTGTGATAACTAATATAATATTTATATAACACATAATAATAGATATACATTGATGCATTATTGTTTATATATGAAATAAGTTAATCTCAGCAATTCTGTTACGTTAACTAGCGAAAGATTTAGCTATCGTGTTTATGTTTGTTACAAATTAGACACTGGTAACCTTATTTTCAAAAATTTATATATTTCCAGGAAAGTTTAATAGGTAAATTTATAAATGAATATACATTGTTATGTTAGTAGACCTCAGCTTTGACATAAGTGTTTTGAACTAATTATTGCTCTATTGGATTACTGCTGTCTGTATAGTCGTATATTACATCTTTACTGTGTCGTGATTTATATGTGTGTGTTCGCTCAAGTCGTTTTGTCATCATTACGAATTCATTATTCTTCTGCTCATTTTATGATGATGCACTTGTTATTTCGATTGTGGTTATCGTATTCCGATAGTTCAGAGTGATTGTCCTATCAGTAAGCTCAATTATTATATACTTGTGAAAATTCTTTTTGTATTATTCGATTTCGCATATTATTATGATTCTGATCCTTGTTAATTATAATAGTATTACTTTTTTTTTATTGTATATGATTTTTAATATCTCTCTCTCATTATATTATTTGATTTATCTCTCTAATAATTATAACCTTTAATCAATAATCAATAGATAACGTAATGTAGTGATAGGGTCTGTTGTGGATGCTGGGTGGATGGGTCTTTGATTTAGTGATTACTGCTTTAGGGTATGTAAAAACGTAATATTTTGTAATTTAAGCATAAATAAGATAATTATAAAAATTTTTATTTACTTGATGTGTCTCTAGAATGTCTATTTATTGCGAAATCTACGACTCGAACTATTATATAATGCCTACAATCTTGTTATTAATTTAAATAATATTTATTATTTACATTCGGGCGCGACTACGCGAGCTCGCTCGGTCGGTGATCAGTCTCCTCATACTCTCTCTCGTGAGTCAGACTCCTCTTCAATTTCTTTCGGCGTCTTATTGAGTTTTTATGCTCTTCTTTCTTCATTTTTCTGTTGTTGTGTGCGACAGTACTGTGGCTCAGTATTTGTCAAGTTAGCCTGCGGACTCCCGCCTAATAGGGGGTCCTAGACACCCTCCATGGATCACTTAAACATTATTCGAGTTCTACGACCCAGTCTCGGATACAGCCTATCTAAACTCAACATGTTATGTTATTCGAATTTGCATTTTAACTCGCACCGCTCTAAGTGGTATCTAAGCACCTCGTGACGTGAGCCACATACTCTTCATAATTCACATTCAAGTTAATCTTAGAAAAATTTCACTCGGTAATCTCTCACATTTTTAGCTATTACGATATCATACTCGATATTTATTATATCAGGAGGGTGGGTTCCCCTCCTGGAGGGACCACGGAGACGTAACCTTGTCTATCGACGATGTTACTCTCTCCACAGTCTACAACCCTCTCCAAATTTTTTACCGATACGTATACACCCTTGTTAATGTCTTATTGATCGAAACGATTGGTAAGAAAAAACACGTGGAATAATACATATATATATAAAAATAATTATATAATATTAATAAATAAAATCTCATAAATATAATAATAATAATAATATATATATTTGAAACTAATAATAATAAAATTCAGAATAATTAATAATAATATACTAATTAGATATATAAATTTAATAGATTAACAATGATAATTGATCTCAGGAAAAGACTGTTCGGCTGCTCGTTTATTCCTAGTTTGCCTCTCTCTAGTTTGTCGACTGTTCTCTCTCTAGGCGGATAAAATGACAGGGCTGAGAATAGACCTATGTGGTGTATCTCTACGATACGCGTCTCGATTACATTGAAGATTCTACCTTCGTTATGTCCTCAATATTATACTCAAGCAGTGTGTATGCTTACGGCTCTATTTATAAAGTTTTTCAATTTTAATTTCGCTTGAATTTTTCTTTATTTCGCTTACAATTAGTCGATCGGTTTATAATATAATTGCGGCTACTCTGCTTCTCTAGTGTAATATAATTATCTTATTAATTATATTATTAAATATAATATTGTTAGTTCTCGGTGACTCTCTCTCTAATGAGATTTGGGTTCTATGTGTTGTGTCTATGAATTGCTCTCTGTTAATTCGGTCAGAGTGATTGACGCTGCAAGACAGCTAAGAGTATGATGTATTTAATATAATACAAATAATACTTCAGAAGTATGTTTCTTATCGAGACTAACACTTTTCTTTTCAAACGTATTTATATACTTTATCGATTATAAATTATAATGTTTGATCTCTGTAGTATTTCGTCACGCTAATGATTCGTTCTGTCTTTTTTTCTGTGACATATATATAAACATTCTCTATTTTTGGCTCAGTTATTGACTCACTACCTCAAAATATAATAATGTGTCATTCTCATATGAATTATAGTCTATAAACGTCGTTAGGCTATATAAATTACATTAACGCTAATTATCAATCAACTATAATGCGTAAGTGAATCGAATAATAATAATATAATCTCTGGCGTGATATCAAAATATATCTGGGATAGGTGACACCCTCTAATAATCCTACAGACTTGAAATACCGTTCAGCTTAATCTCCATACAATAATAATTATTATATTTTCTCAATTCTTTTCTAGATCAATTATATTCTTTATTTAATACTTTTTGAGAAAAGGGTGGTAAGAAATGATAATTATGAAATTTGTTAGTCATCTTTATTAACTTATAATATTATATTATAAATTATATATTTATACCTACGTAACTAAACATAAATATTGATTGTTAAAAACTCTGACAATGATAGGTCTAGTTTATTGAATATCTTTATTATTTTTATTATAAATTATTTATTATTTATTATTATTATTATATATTTTATATAATTAGTATTATTTATATTAAATTTATTGATTATTATTTTTATTTTTTATTCTATTATTCTTATTTTATTATATATATAATATCATATATATATATTTTTTTTTTTTTTTTACTAAAATAAAACTCCTACGGGCAGAATTAACGAGGGAGTGTACTCACTTAACGTCCGAGCGGACGTAAGTGAATACACCTCCTCCTTGATTAGGCTCTGCCCGTAATGATGGTTTTTATTTCTGTAAAAAAAAAAAAAATATTAAATATTATAATTATTTATTATATAATATATAATATTTAAATATTTATATTATTATATATATATATATACTATTTATATATATACTTATAGAATAGTAGTATCGACGTCTCATCCTACAGCTTTTCTCAAACAAGTTTAGAGATTAGTCTGAAACTTGGAATATAATTATATATGGGATAAGCTCGAATTCCGTGAATTTTGCAAGTCTGTAGGAATGTATATAGAGGTGTCACCCGAGGGTGGACAGCCGATATGCGCTTACGCCTTGTGCTTATTCTGCGGGGGGAGTTTAGGCCTAACGAGCGTTTAGGCGAAGAGCACTGAGGTAAAAACAGAACGAAGGTCTGCTTTGACCGAACGACAGACTGAGCGCGCGTGCCATATACAAACATTATTATATTTATTATTACGTCGAGAAGTGTTTCGGAGAACACTGTCTGAGTTGAGTTGTGTTTAACCTTCTGCGTGTCTCGGTCAATTCAGCTCGTGCACCCACGCGACCGCACCGCCCGCACGCCAACCGCACCACACCGCACGACACCGCCTCGGAATACACGCCGAAGAATGAGTCACGGAGTGATCTCAATTTCGGGCCGACTTCAGCTCAGCCCTAGGTCCATCTCCGCCTGCACCGCACGCGCCGCACTGCACCGCGCCGTAGCGCTCCGGCTTTCGATCATCCTCTGGTTTTTTTTATTATTATTATTATTATTATTATTATTATTATATTATCTATTATTCATTTTTAATTATATTATTATTATTTTTATTATTTATTATTATTTATTATATTTTGTTTTATTCCACGTTTTCTGCGCATCCGGTTTCGAGTTTCAATATATTCTCAAGGTTAGGGTTATCTATCTGGTTAAAAATTTGAGGTGTTAGATGGGAGTAACTTCGTCGTACGAGTTTACTCCCTGTACCCAGTGGTCAAGGAGGGGACCCCACCCTCGTAAAAACGCAGTTGTTCGTAATTGGCTAAATTGGGTGAGAGATCAGGTTGAATCTCTAGAAATCCTATATGTGAATCTGTGGAGTTGCCTCCGCACCGGTGCTGGAAGCCTTCGTCGAGTTATAACATTCGGATAACAACGCATGTTGATGTCTCTTATAAGGTTATCGAGGTCGTAGAACTCGATATATGGTGGTTATAGTCCATGTAGGGTGTCTGGGACCCCTTAGGGGGTCCCGATGAAAAAAGGCACAAGAGTGCAAACAACCAAGAAGGAAGAAAAGAGGATGAAGATGAAATAAGAGGAAAGAAATGAAGAAGGGTCTAGAGGAGTAGGAATTGACAGCTGCACGTGCGGCGCTCCGGCCGGGTTGCGAGTTTTAGAATATAGTTAATGATACAATGTTGGGCTTAATATATGTTTTCGAGTCTGTAAATTTCGAAAATATATTTGAGGAATCAAGAAATACAAATTTCTTATTCTTTTATGCTTAAACCTTACAAATTTACTTTTTACTACCCTAAAGCGTAAATCACCTAATCAAACCATCCAACCGATCACTCCTCCTGCATCTCGTGAATCTAATTATCTATTGATTAGTTTCATTTTGGTATCATTTTTTTGATAAACATACCCACAACTTTTGGGTATTACAAGATTCAGAAATATAATACTAATGGTTTTCACAGTAATAAGCTTACTTAGCATCTCTGAAATATGAATATAACCCACAACGAGACTAGCCATCTTAACGGACATAAATGTTAACGTTAACAAGTTTTCACACTTAACACCAGTAAGTAAACTAACTAACATCCAAAACTAATTTTCCACTTTGTCCAGCGTGTCTACATACCAATGTTATTTCTACATTAAAGTGATATGTCAAATTTGCCATAACCGTGTGTAATTATCATACAAACGATGAGTAGACCTTTAACGTGAACAAAGCGTTCACATTAATAAAGCTAACATAGCATTCACTGAACTAGTAATGTACAAGCAACAACATCTAAGTTAATGTAAAGCTCTGTTAAAATTACTCCACACTTACACTAGCATATACCCTATTGGTAACAGACAACAAAGAGTTTTTATTCTCTGTAAGCTTAAACTATAACAAAAACTTAACAACAACGCTATACACGATAAACAGCCAGACCCACTCTGAACACTACAAGGCGTAAATGATGCCGTAAAAATTTGCAAAGCACAACATTAATTTCAATAAAAGAGCTTACCGCATAAATACATTGACTGTATGCCTCACTGAGTTAGACATCATTAATTTAAGCAATTCTCCTAATTGAGCATTTTATATGTTTTCTCCAGAATCAACACCATCCGAAAGGATGTAAGTAAAATACCACCTAAACCATTTTTCTGCATATTCAGGTTCAACGGCACTCACTCGCTCCCGCCAGAGAGAAGTAAACGCATCCTGACTGAAGTTATTAAAGCATTTCTGTATACTGCGTTATACGGGAATCCACATGTTCCGGTGTAAATATCGTAGATTATACCATGAGCTATATGATTAAGTCCTCGAGTATGGCAAAACTAAGATGAGACTTCAGTCGTTTTCATGTTAACAAGCTTTAATTTGCAGATGTCTAACACTGAAAACTATACACGTACGCACGAATGGACAATCATTGGTCCAATGCTGCGATACATTCATACTTTTACATATCAGATGCAGTGAGCAAATCTATCTTTATAGCCGCTCAACTGTCACCTTATTTCATAAGCGATGTCACTGCTACATATCCAGCTTTATCAGCTTCGAGGCTGTCATAATCTTGAGATTCTCAATGATAGTTAGGTATTTACTTGCACCTCCAATTGGAACACAGGTAATATATTGCTCACCTTCGTTTTACGAAAAAATGTAATGATCGTGAGTATTACAAAGATCTCGTAAGAGCATTCGTAGGAGCAGAATGAGAAGTCATCATATCAACACAGCGAAATGTCTTATGACGAAATCGTAGTGTATAAACAATCCTTAAAAGTAATGAGATTCTTTCTTTCGGACCTCAGAAGAAGTAAACAAGATCGACGTACGATCATAATCAGTGCAAAGGGTATATATTCTCGCTAGACAACGACAACAACAACACAGCAACAACCACAACAACAACACTCAACAATTGGAAATTTATCATTTATCTAATACCAACAACGATATATGCTACCGTAACAATTGTTTCACATAATAAGCTAACATGCATTACCAGAACGAAGAACTTCAGATTGTTCAATAACAAAATCTAACACATGCTAGAATAAACAACTAACTTAACAAATCCTACTTACGCCGTAAAGTACAAAGCATCAAACGTACCTATCTCACTGTTTCAGCAATCTCTAAATTAGTCAATTTACTGATTATAAATGATTTACGTAGCATTTAGAGTATTATACAAAATATTAACAATTAGTAAAACAAAATCTAAAGGGGGAAAATTTTATTTTTTTTTTTTTAGGGGGGGGGGGGCTTTTATTCTCTTTTTAGATAACGCCCCCTCAGAAAATTTCACATGAAACATGAAAAGATTTTTGCTTTTCTTTGCAAGTGATGCATACTCATTATATCTTATAACCAAACTGTAGGTGGCAACGGTGCATCTTACATAGGTGACTAGGCAGCCCTGTATAGATTAGAAGGAGGGTTATATATTAAATCAGTGAAGTCTCGAAGGGTATTCTTAATCAGAACTCTTGATGATCACACTTTAACACATTCGTAGATATGTTGATATATCGATGGTTGTTATGAGTCATTGGTCTTCGATGACGATCTGAAGCATATTCATATGGTTGTTACCACCTTTGATGCGAGTGATATATCGCTTATAATAAAAAATTTTGTTTTTTAATCTTCATTATTATTAATAAGGCGTCATTGATTTTGAATTTTTTTTGAATTGAATTTGCCCAAAAATAGGGTGATGCAATAATGCATCTCACGGCGTTTAAGATCGTATACAAAAAAACTGCAATTCCTTTTTATTCAAATTTAACTTTAGTTCTTGAATATTATAACTATATATATATATATATATATATTATATATATATATAATATTATACTATGATATATATATATATAATTATAATATATATATATAGATTATTCTTATATATTATATATATATATAATATTATAATATATTTATATATATATATTATATAAGATATTATAATAACGTATATATTCTATATATATATATATATATACTATATATATATATATATATATATTATATATATATTATATTATATATATATAATATTATATATTATATATATATATATATAATACCAGGTGAGCGATATTGGAGTACAAGCGGTGGAGGGCTTTTCAAACTAAGGTGTGACTTCAATTAATATTTAACCTGAATTGAAAACCGATTAAAACAGTTCTCCCCTTGTAAAAACACAATATACGTCGCAGTGTAGCTTATGTTCTAGTTTTTTATGCAATGCTTACAGCGTTTTCTTTCTTGACCCCATGTAAATGGTTTACCTCATCAGGCCTTACAGACTGCAGGGCGACAGCAACCAGCTTTCTCTTTTCGGAATTGTGGGAATTTGATCTTCCCTACTTATAGTTCTGGCATATATCAGCCCAGATGCTATGTTGCCCTTGAAGTTGCATAACGTAGAACTTACCATTATTGAAGTTTACAGCGATAAACAGCAGGCGTTTCACTACTTCAAGTCCAGCAGGTAAAAAAATTCTCATGTACCATTTCTTTGATTTAAAATCTGTCCTGTACAAATTTCACTTATTATGCGGACAAATCGCGCCCCCCATATATTTTTACTTCATTGGCAAGCGTGCATTATTCCGATATATTATTCCTTAGCGTCCATCACGCATTTACCTACTAGACCCACCGCATAATTGAAAACAACTTTCAGACTTATTGTCAACCTTTACTGCGATGCTGTCGTCTTTTGTTCACCAAGTATCGTATCTTCCTGCACCTTCCGGACTTTAGCTTCCTGTCTGCTTTTATCAGTCATTTGGTCTAATTGTCGACAAAAATAGCATTCCTCTTTCCTAGCAGTTATCAAAGGTAGTGAGGCGAACCAATTGTCATAAATACGTTTATATTCTAGTTGAGAATATCTTTTTAGTTCAAGAACTTGATGAGGATTACTCACTTTAGGTCCATGACGGCATCTACTACTGTATCCACACCGCATAAGTTGAAACATGGAAAGCTTATTGTCCAACCCTCCGCGATGCTGATCTGTCCTTGTTCAACAAGTACCGTGTTTCTCTAACCTTCCGACTTTAGTCTCTTGCCTTCAAAATCAGTCGATTTGTCTATGTTGACAACATAGCATTCTCTTCTCCAAGCGTTATCAAGTAGGGAGGCGAAACCAATTGTTCATAACTACCTTATAGTTCTAATGTTGTGAAATATCTTTGTCTAGTTTCAGACATTACTGAGGATATATTTTACTCATCTCCATATATAGTTAAATATAATATATATTTATTATATTATATATATATATATTTATATATATATATATTATATATATATAATTTTTTCTATATATTATAATTATATTAATTATTTAAATATATATATATGACATATAGTTAATATTGCTATAATATTATAGTATGAAGTATTATATGACTAATATAACCTATAAGTATAGAAACTAAATAGTATTACTAACTTTATAATAAAATATTTATTATATTTTTATTTTTTAATTTTACTATATATTTAACTCAAAATTATATAAAATAATTTCTTTTTAGTAGTAGTTTTATATTTTAAATTTGACTGACTATATATTTAAACTCTAAAAAGTGAGTGATAATCTATGTCTTTATTAATATTAATGTTTAGTTAATTAAAATATAAATCTTATTGTTAATAATAATATTTTTATAATATTATTTAAATTAAATATATATAATTATTAATTAAATTAGAATAATTAAATATTATTTATAATTATATTCATTTTTATATATATTAATTTTAATTTATATAATAATTATTATATTAATAAAATATTAAATATTAAATATTTTAATAATATTTTTATAATATATTAATATTATATTATAGTAACACTATCTGTTAATAATATTACAAAATTAAAAATTAATATTATTTTGTTTAATTTATATTATTATTGATATTAATATAATAATGATAATATATTAATATTATAATAATTATATTATTACTAGTTTATATATATATATATATATTATTTATATTATAATATATATATATAATATTTATAATAATATATATATATTATATATAATATACTATATATATAATATTATATACGTATATATATGACCGTACCCTTGCGTGAGACCGCATGGTTTCAACAAATCGAAAAGTGGTATAATTTAACACTGAGTTGGAAAATTTATAAATAAAGTTGTTTTTACAGTACTACTATTATCATTTTGATTGAAAATTAACTAAATAAATACAAGTTTTTTAAAAAATACAAATAATAAAATAAACATAAACAATACGTAGCCTATCGAATGAGTTTTTGTTATATCATAGAGAAAAAAATGTGTATTTCACTGGAAAGAATTATATCACTTTTTTTTTACTCAAATTCATCAATATAGTATCATATAATTATAATATATAATAAAAAAGTTATATTTTTCAAGATTATTTAAAGAATTTTCAAGATTTTTGTTATTTTAAAGTTTTTGTTTAATCAAAGAAAAAAATGCGTAACCATATATAATGATAAATAGTTAGCAAAGGAAGGGTGCAACATTATTCGTAGATTTCTAACAAAGCATTCTCATATTCCCTGCAAACCTAATTTATACTATAGACTGTATATATCAAATTGTACTCAATTTTGGCTATACAGATCGAGCTCTGTGAATTATTGAATAATGCATACTAATACTCTCCTTTAAAACAATTTTGTATTATGTTAATGGTTCAATATCGTCTGATTATGTGAAAAAAAGTAATTGTAAATCTGTGAAATGTATTAAAAGTTTTTATAATAAAAAAAATGTATTATTAAAGGAGGTCTAGACTATTACAACGCATGTAAAATGATAAGTTGATCATATTTATCACTTTTAGGTGCTGAATGATCGTCACCTGAACTCGAGTAATATATTAACTATATTTAGTGTATAATATACTAAAGATTTTTGTGATAGCCTGCAGCTTATTTTGTGATCACCAAAAAAGTATAATTATTAATGATAACCTACAGATTATTTTGTGATAATCTACAAATTGTTGAAAATAATCTACAGAGTTTTAAAAAATATCTCTTGTCAGTGAAGCTTTTCTATCATATCATGACAATCTGAAACAATATAAATATATACATAGGACTCGAACCTAACTACTTCGCTCGTATGACTTTTTAATCAAAGATATAACATTTCCTGTTAAAATTCCACTCTTTATCAATGGTATAAAGTAATCTAATATAGTCATATCAATACTCGAATATGCTTCCCAACTTTATTAATCATATCTGCACATATCTCAAGCTAATCAATGGTAAAATACTGTATATTTAACAATAAATCACTATTGAAAATAAAAATAATAACAATATATCAAATAATGAGAAAACAATGATTAATTTTAAACTATGAATTAAATCACTTAATATCAATCAATATGTTCAATGTTTTTGAGATTTTTGATATTGATTTGATAGTATGATAATAAATATATAAGATCATTATGACTAAGAATTCTATGGATCAAACCTAACATTATCTCAACTCAAATAAATTTAACCAGCTCCGTTTATATACTTACTTATACTCGTTCAGTTCCAGTTCTTTACAATAACTACCATATGCTCTACTAATCAATCTCAAGTGTTAATTTCAATCATTGCTCTATAGAATAATTACACATAAATACCTAAACTTCGGTATAATAAGTTTTATAATTCCATGGATATCTAGCAAAAATATACTTCTAAGAGTAAATTCCAGTGGATCGCTCTCCACTGAAAGTGGTGTGTATTCTCGCGAGGATACCGAGGGTGTAGTCAGCTTATTTCTCCTTCTCCCACCTTTCAGAAATAATATTTCAAAACTGTTAGATATTTGAAGCACATGTTCTTGTACAGAGCGTATTTTTTAGCACTGTAACCACTTAAGCACTATTATTGAGATCCAGTAGAGAATGTCATCGTAAGACTAAATCTCGGTAGTACTTGAAGAGGTTAAGCTAGGTAAGGCTAGATAACTCTTTGGGCTTGACCTTATTGTAAACAGTAGACGTATATCTAACAAAGTACCTTACAAATGACAAATATTATATCAAAGTACGAGATCAACCTTTGATTGACACTATCTATCATCAAGTGTCCACTTCTTAGTATAGCATCATTTGAACTAGAATAACGTAGACATTAGCAAATTTTGGGCAAACCTACATTACTCAACAAAAACTTAACTAGTTCACGTTTCAAACACATCATCGTCAGGTAACCCAGTATATCTTAAAAACTCATCATTTCTCTACAATCATGTTAATTTCACCCTGTATAGTATATTTAACATAAATACACTACCTTACGAATAAAGATAGTTCATTACCAGAGTATCTAAAAACAGCACTCACCTCGAGAAAACCCAGAGGATGCGCCTCCCTGAAAGGGTGTGATCTTGAGAGGGGGATCACCCGAAGGAGGTGTAATTAGACGGAAGAGGGGTAAGGCCTCAGCTTCGCGGTGAGGCCAAGCCCGCTTACACCTTCGAGGTGATCACCCTCTAAGATCACACTTTCGGGAGCGCATCCCTCCTGCGTTTGATCTGGAGTATGTGTGTTTAGATACTCTGTTAATGAAACTGCTTATTTACGTAAGTTAGGTACTTGTTAAGTACTTGGCAGGGTGAAAACATTAACTGATTTGTAGAGAAATGTGATTTTGTAAATATTCTGTGTTACTGACCATGATCTCTGTGATATAGAAACGTGAGCCTAGGTTAAGTTTTTTGAGGAATGTCAGGTTTGCCGAGAATTTTGCTAAGTCTACTTGTATCATATTCAAATGATTCATATCTAGAGAAGTGTGACCTTTGATGAAGATGTGTCAAATTAAGTTAACTATGTGTATTTTGTAGCTTGATCACTTTGTAAGGTTTTGTTAGTATACGTCATATTACTGTTACATAAGGGTCAGCCCAAAGGCTGTGCACTTACGCTTACACCCTTCAGGGTACTGAGATGGGTCTTCGATGCATCTTCTGGGTCGATTCAAAATATGTCTTACAGTGTCTACAGGAAGCTAACAATGCTCGGTATGACGCTGTTGTTAATCTTAACGTTTTGAAATATATTTTCTGAAGGGTCGGTAAGGGGGTAAAGCCCGATACACCTTCGGGGTGATACCCTCGCAGGATTTACACCCTTTCAGTGCGCACTCCTGGATTTCTCTTAGAAGATAATGGTGTCTTAGTACTTATGGTTATGAAAACTGTTATTCGTAGTTAGGTACGTTTATGTTAAATATTATTACAAGTGAAAATAGAGAAGTTTAGAAATGAGAGTTTTGTAAGATATTTCTGTGTTAACTGAATATGTTAGAAACGTGAGCCTGGGTTAAGTTTTTGTTGAGTATGTTAGGTTTGCTTCTAGAATTTTCTAATGTCTTGTTATTGATAGAAACATGGAAGCTAATAGTGACACTTTGTTGAAGATAGTATTCATCATAGTTCAAGATGTTGGTATTTTGATAGCTGGTTATTTTGTTTAAGGGATTTTGTTGTGTACGATTTTACTGTTGTATGTGCGAGAAAGTGAGGATATCGAGTATGTATTGACCTATTAGCTACTTCTTTATAAGTAGGGATTTCGATGGTTGCTTGATTATTTCATATTACGTCTAAGTATGTTAGGTATCGCTTTTGATAATCGATATTCTTATTTGCTTTTTTAATCTATTACACTGGTAAGTGATTATTTTCCTAACAGAACACAGCTATGAAAACACTAGTTACAGATCATTTCTAGATAACTTTACTATGGGATAGGGGTCAGGGATATATAGCCATCATTATTATATTATCTAATATACCCTGTAACTGATCGTTTACATGTATTTCCTTGGTCAGGTGAATGATATATCGCCATAAAGTTACATATTGTTCAACCTCCTTCTAACTCGATCCTTCATAGTCTTAAGTTTGTAATATAGACTCAATGTATTTAACAACCTATCGAATGATCTTCAAGATTCTCATCGAGCAATGACTTCATTAACAAACCCTATCGATTTACAACGTATTCTAAACGATGTGTCTTTATATGTGTTTGATCATTAAGGTTTTTGATAGATCCCTTTCGAGTAGCTCATGATTTATTTATAACTTATCTATATCTCTACTCTCTATCTATACAGGGCTGCTAGTCTATTCTATGTTATGTATGCACCGTTTGCCGACTCTTACTCAGTTTGTTTTATAATATTATCATAATGAGTATTGCGATACTTTATGCAAAGTGATAAGCATAAAGCTTTGGTTCATGTTTCATGTTGATATTTTTCTCTGTGATAAAAGGGGTCGTATCTAATAAAAGAATTAAGTGCCTAAAATATATTTCAGTGTTATTTATATTGTATTAAATGTTTTGTAATTGTACTCAAATGTGTTCTAGCGTATTATCAGTTATGTACTTCCTGTTTCTACATCTTCAGTTGAACGAAGATTTTGAAAACTGAAATTATAGTGATAGGTTCTTTGTATGCGTGTTTAGGTACTGTCTGTTAAGTATGGTAATATACTATATAGTGTATGTTATGATTGTTATTTTATAGTGTGATGGCTTTTTATAAATTTTATTATCTATTTACATAATGCTTTTCTATTTTAGCTTCTTGTTTGATGCGTTCTTAATGAGTCTTATTATCTAGATTTTTATTTATTAATGTGAGCTCTCTGTTACGTTAGCATATAATCCCCGTTATATAAAGACTTTTCTTTTTGTATTCTTCTAGTTATTGTTATTGTTTTTTGTTCGATCTTAGTTGTGGTATGTCGTGTATTTGTCTAGCGGGATTATATACTCTCTATTGAACTGATATGGTTCATTTCGTACGTAGTATCTTAGTTTACATTTCTTCTATTGTCGATAAGAAAAAGAATTCATTACCTTTTAGATCTATTTTTACATTCTACATACTATCTTAAGACATTTTCTCATTATATATGTCTAGATTTTTGTAATAATTTTTAGTATACTATTATTATATATTATATATAATATAATATTGTGTATGTATATTAATTACTTATCGTTCCTGGCTTTACCAGACGTCCTCTATATACGAGGTCTTTTGTTAATATCCCACGTATGTTATCATTTTACTATTTTTTTTACGTAACCGAATGTATATATCGTGTATAGCATTATTTACTACGTTTCCAATTGTATAAGGTTCAGTTAATTTCCTTTAATTCATATCAGTTGTAAGAATTTCCTCAAGTTATTCGACTAGTCTTCGAAGCTTGGATATAGGTTACTGAGATATGTGTCATCTGTGATAATTCGTCTATTGATGCTATCAGATAGTGTTAGCAGTTTTGAGGGCTGTATGATATAGAATAGAGTTGCTTCACTGATCTATATGTTTATAAAGCTGATGATTGTACTCGCATAAGCTATTGTGGAACCCTAATGATTGCTATATTGTCACATGTCGTGCGTATATGTGTATAGTTTTCTGTATGTTCAAAAATCTCTACATATATATATCTGATAGACTTGTTTTTAACATGTGATTAATTAACGATTTATATAAGTTACTTCTTAATAGTTATTGTGCTATATTCTCTCGAGGATCTTTAATTATTAAGTGCTCATTGGTGCATTTTAATTTTCTACTCTGATCAGACCCCAAATAGTCATGTATTTATTGCGTTTTATTATTTTTTTAATTAATATCGTCTGTATTATATCTATGTATAAGTATGTCTCTTTGTATACTATTCAGTCGATCTCGAATTACTCTGCTCTAGGCTGAGGATTAGATATAGTTGTGAGTGATTAGCTAGAATTATTTGATATAGGTTCAGAAAGTATAAGAGTGTTTACGTGCAAGTGCATGTGTCTGATCTGTTTACTTTCTTGCTCTAGTACTACTTGTCTCGGTATATAAGGTGTTGAATCGTGGTGAACATTATAGAACTGGCTTGTACTTATCTCGACTATAGACTCTCTAGTGTTCCTAATCTGTTTAGATTGTATTTAAAATATTATAGTTATATATAATTATAATTTATTATTATACTGACAATTATATTATATTTTAATGTTATCTTTTTATTGGAAATTATATTCTGTATATAATATTATAATTACTATCATTGAATACTTGATTATATTTATATCTGCCCCTTTATGTACTCTTTTTGTTTACACCCTAGTGCTTATTTTGAGGGTGAGCTTGTTTATATTCGTTATGCGGTTTTGTGTTTGTATTAAGAATGTTATGTCAGATTAATTTATGCTCTTATTACTCAAGATATATAAATCTAATTATTTGTTTGTTCATATATTTCAATATTAATGAATATGGAAAGCCCATGTACATCCGATAATTATTAGTATCTTTTATGTCTTAGATAGTTAGCATGTTTTATATATCTTGCTTTAAATGAAATAATTTATTCAGGGTTTAGCTCTATAAATTTTAATATTATATTCTTATTATTTCAGAATTCAATGATCCAAATCTTTTCAAAATTATAGGAAGCTTTTTATTCCGTTAGAGATACCATAATATAATAATATCCTATCATCGGTGATAATAACATTTACATAAGACTATATAATAATCAAACAAGAATATTGGAATATTTATATGATGTTACAGTATTTCCGTCTACTATTATATAATGATAAAATATTATCATTTTTTTTTTTTTTTTAAAGAGACTCGTCAGATTGACTAAGTTGAATATATTAATGTTTTTATATAATTTGATAATTTGTATATTGTAAGTTCATTATGGTATAGTTGTTATATAGAACTTATGTTCTTAACAACTAGTAGTTTGTAAAACGTACTATTTAAACCATTTCTGTCTAAGATTAAGATTCATGACTTTATTTGGTGGCAAAGGGAGGTTGTTGTAAGTAAAAATGCATATTACTATCTAATCCATGCTTATTTATATTGCTAGTTTACTTTGCTGTAAACTTTGATATTTCGTCAGTTATGTTGATCTTTGATAAAAGTTCTTTTTTTTGTTTTATCAACAACATGATAAAAAATTTATACATTCATTTGTTCCTTAAAACTTTGCAAGAAAGATTAAAGGAAAGAAAACCAATTAGGCTGTTACTACAACCTAATTTACATGCTATTTTTTATATTGATAATCTATGAAATCTTATATGTAAGAATATAAATTAATAATAGAATAAGAAAATTCGATTTTGTTTGAGGTTTATAAAATATTTAATATTTCGAATCTACAGACTCTGTTTTTTTTTTTTTTCCCATACATATTTTTACAGTAGTATAATAATTATATATTTAATAATATACTCTCAATATGGACTACCTAGCTAACTCCGGAGTAAGCAACTGTGCTAGCTGTACTATATTCTTACTCCTTCTGAGTCGATCTCCTTTGTAACTTTTCCTCCAATTTAGAATTCATATAATCTTTTCTTTTCTTCTCTTCTTTTTTTTTGCAACTTAGTGCTTCATTTTTTCTCAGTATACGGACCCTAATGGGTAGGTCCTAGATCCCTTATCATTGACTTATATAACTCATTAATTTCGTGATTCTACGACTCTCATACTTATAAAGACATCAACATGTTTATACGATAGTTTATTACTCGCACCGCATTGTGATATCCCAGACCTGTGCCGGAGCACTCCACAGTATTTACACATATCATACAGATAATTTCTAGAAATTCAACTCTGATCTTCACCAATTTTAGCCACAATTACGACACTTCTCGATTTTTTTTACTGGGGTATGTGTGTTTCCCTCGGTATAGTATACGGCTGGATGTTCCTCTTAGTTTAGCGTCGAGGAATCGAATTTATTAACCTACTTCCTAAAATTTTGTTCTAACATCTCATTTTTATTTTACAAGTATTACTCATTGCCCTATACCTTGTAGATATGTTAATATTGAACTCTGACTGGTTAATGCGAAGTAAAACCACTCGTGTGAAATAATACAAAAATTAAATAAATTAAAAATAGAATTATAATATAAAATATAATATATATAAAGTAAAAATCAATAATAATATATAATATATTAATTTATTAATAATATAATATAATATAATAATATAATAATAATAATATTAATTATAAAAATCTCAGATTGGATAGTTCGTCGTGAGTATATGTCGAGAGCTCGCTATTCGTGGCGGGTGCGGTGTCGCCTATAGTGTGCTCGTTATGCGTTACGGAGATGGACCTATTAGTTACTAGTATGACTATAAGTTCGCTCAATTGAGATCACTCCGTGATTCAATTATTATTCGCTGTGTGTTATTACATATATGCCGTAGTGTGGGGTCATATATAGAGTTATATCTAGTATATAGTATATATTTATACGCTAGGTATGCTAGTTAGCTAGGTATGCTGTGCCGTGATGATAGTGTCTCGTGAGCGTTGACGTTGCGGTTTATAGTATGCTCGAGTATTTAATCTGATACACTAGATTGACGTATTTTTATAAATGTATATCACTGTGTCTCAGAAGTGTTGAATATGTTATATGTAACTATTTTTGTTCTCTCAGATATGTTTTCTCGCGGGATAACACTTTTCGAGTATTAATAATTAATTAATATAATATTTTTTGTATGTTATATATGTGCACGCTGCTCTCTTCATCTTAGTGTTGTCGTCTCATCAGATACTTTCGGTCTGTTTGAATCCTCCAAGTGCATCGATCGCCAAACGTCGTTAGGCCTAACTCACCACGCTTATCACGTCCACAGGGTACGTAATAGCGCTCAATTCTCGCGTCCCCTCGTAGGTGACCTCCTCTTATTTTAATCACTACAGACTTGAAAATTAACACGGATTCTATACATATTATTCTATGCATATACATATTATTCAGTTTCTCAGACTATATCTTTATACTTTTTAGTAGAATAAGCTATTGCTAGGATGTGAGACTGCTCTTGATTACTACTATGTAAATGTTATTTCTTTGATAAGTATTATAAAAAGATGAAACTGTTCTACTTTTCATATTTAATAGATTATTATCATCTTTTTCTGTAATTTGTTTGCCAGATAGATAAAAACCATCGTTGAACATATAAGGATCTATTTTATATTTATAAACATTAATTACCTTAAATAGCATCAAGGGTTTTATCTTCATATTTTATTATATATTAATATATTATAATATATATATATATTATATAATATTATAATATTATATATTATATTATTAATATATATCTATATTATATATATATATATTATTATATACATAATATATATATTTAATATATATATATATATTATATATATTATATTAATATTATATTATATTAATTAATAATTATTATATTATAATATAATTTCATATTATTATACTAATATAATATATATTATAGATTATTATATTTTATATTATTTAATTTTTTATATATTATATTTATATTATATATTAATATATGTATATATATATATATTATTTATAATATAAATTAATTTATTATTATTATATATATATTATTATAATAATATTATTATATTTATTATATCTTATATATATATATTATAATTATTTTATTATATATATATATTATAACGTTGTTATATATCAATATATATATATATATATATATATATATATCATTATATATATATATATATAATATATATATATATATATTAATATATATTTTATTTAATTTTATAATCTAATATTATATTATTATTATCAGGCTTACCCTTTCAAGATTATTATATACTTGTGGTATGGATGATAATATATATATATAATATATATATATATATTATTTTATATATATATATAGTACTTAATATATATATATTTATTATTACTATATATTATATTATATTGTTATTATAATAGTTTATATATATATTATATATATATAATATATAATATTACTATAGTATTTATATATATTATATATATAAGGAGAGAGAGAGATTAATGATAGATAGAGAGAGAAGATAATAAAAGAGAGTGAGATGAGAGAGAGAAGAGCATTTCAATAATATCTATTTTTCAAATTACTTAGTACGTTTTTACGCTTCATATTTGATCGAAAGTTCGTTCCCTGATGTAGATTCTGTATAATTTTTTATTCATTTCATTCGTACAGAAGGTAATACAAACACACTAATTTGGGCCCTATTTTATATTTAATATGAATTTAGAAATATCTCTGTGTAAGCCTCGATAGTCTTAAATTTTCACTTTTAAGATCAGTAGAGATTAGGAGTGCCAATCTTTCCATGTGATTTATATTTAATTGATATAATATATTGTGTTATAGCTATTATGTAGTTGTTTTTCTTTTAAATATTTTATTTTCAAATATATCGCTATTAATATATGTATATTGGAGACTTAGCTTGTATATTAGCTTAGTTACTTTATCAAATATTATAATTTATAATATTTTTAATTCTATCTAATCCTTAATATGAAATTTTTAGATTTATTAGGTAGGATATACTAGCTACTATACCTACCCTACTGTATATATATATAATATCATTATTAATATATTTATATTATATTATATATGAAATATATTATAGTTTCAAAAGCTGAAATGATTAAATCAGTGTTATATATTGATTATATAGTGATAAAAAATTGGCTATATAGTTGACTATTCCTATTTTTCTGTTTTCTAATCTAATAATATTTTTATTTTCACCTTTTTTAAGGGTTACCATTTAATGCTCTTCTCAAGTACTTTACCCATAACTAAAAAAATATAAAATCCTAAACAATCCCCTTATACTATCAAATAATATATATCTATACATAAAAAAAAACAGTTTAGAGAAACTATTATTAGTTTTCTCTTTTTTCTACGTCTTTTCTGTGACAGTTTATTTATAAACATAATTCTATATGTGTCTTATTAATATATAATATTATATATATATATTATATATTTATATATATATATATATATTTAATATATAATATTATACCATAAATTTATATTTTATTATTATTATTTATATTTTAATAATATATATATTATACTATTATTATTATTATATTATTAATTATTTTATATATTTATATAATATATATATTATATTATATATATATTCTTATATATCCAATTAGGTGTAGCAACGCGTTTATCAGCTCGTATTAATGTCTTCTAACTTTTAACTCGTTATATTATTTATGTCTCTGTGAAACTTAGCACGCCTTTCCACGTTAATTCGAAAGATATAGTAATAATTAACGGCTATTTACTGAGTTTCATTTTGTCGATATACTATATATAAGTACTATGGTTATAACGATTTACAAAATTTTTCCCCTTCTATACTTAGTTAAATCGATTACTATCTTTATCATTTACGTGTTATAGATATATTAAGTTATTTATTTTCTTATCAGATTTTTCATGTCTTTAGTAATTCTAAATTTTGGGCGAAAACTTTTTTTTCACAAATTCCTAATTAACCCCCTTTACTATCTCTCACGTGGCTCGACAATTATAGTATGTTATAATTTATTTATATGCATAATCGTTTACATTATATTATTTTACTATTCCTACCATATGTAGTTTGGTCAGTTATTTGTGCTCTTTCTACTGACTTGCCGAGAATTTTCTTTCCACTCCTACTAATAATTAATGGTACCTATTTTAGAACTATTTATAGGACATTATTACAGACGGTTACGCCTCTAAACAACAGCATCACTTGTCTCTCTTTTTCTGATGGTGTTACTAAATACGTCGTTTCTTCGTGATATGTGTTTATATTATATCTTCTGTGTTTGTTATTATATATATAAGTTCATATTGCATGGTATATATTTTTAAATTTTTATAATAATAACTCGTATGTTTTTGTAACATATTATGATCTATGAAATACTCCTCTCATAACCTACTTTTTTGTGAATATTGAATTTCATATAACTTTAGAATTATATTATTTTAATTTGTAATATTGGTAAATATTACTTCGATATCTATATTATCTTAACAAAATATAAATGAATTATTAAATAGAATACAGTTAATTATGAAATATTATTTTAGCCTCTTTATATTTTTAATATAAAAATCATATTTTCAATTAATAAAATAATCCTATTATATTTAAATTAATAATAAGGTTTATTATCTATAGTTAATCAAATAATTTTTATTATATAATATCATATGATATAATATATAATAATAAATACTATAATTACAATAATTCAAAAGTATAATCAATAATAATCAAAATTAATGAATAATAATAAGTTATTTTTTAATAATTTTTTATAATAATCAATTATTTAATATTAATTATACTCATATAGATACGCATGTTAATATGAAATTACATTTCATACATTCTCCCATCTTTCTCTTACTTTTATATATATATTATTATTCATATATGCACATATAGTAATATAGTTGATATAAATTGATAATAATATTATTATTATATATATTATATTTATTATATTTAGATAATTTTATCTTTATATGTCTCTCTTAGAGTTATTATTTTAAAGCTTGTTTTGTGATTACTGTAGAATAGCAATGACAGTGAATTTCTAAATGCTCTACTTAACGTAGTCTTGTGATATATTTTTTGACTTGCTTTTCTCCGGAGCTTTCCTGTTAAAGTTGGAAGTGAAATATTATAAATTATTTTATAAAGTAAATATAAATTATTAATAATAATAGTCAATTACATTAATATATATATAATAATATATAATATATAATATATAATAATTTTATAATAATAAATAATATATATGTATATTATATATATAATTAATATACATATATAAATAATATAAATTATAATGATCATACTATATAATTATATTATAATTAATATAATAATATAATAATATTCTAAATTTCATATAAGTTTTTAATCAATAAAGAGTGTTTATTATATATATACTATATTTATATAATATTATCTATATATATTTATTATATATTAATAATAATATAGAAAATATTTAGATTTTATATATATATATTTATTTATATATTTTATACGATTTAAGATCTATTTGATTATACTACCTACTGAAATTTAGTATTATTTATACATATTGTGTATCTATGATATACTAGGTATTTAAGTAGTAGAAAAATAAAATTAATCTCAATATTTATATTTTAAAATTTCAAAACGCTTTCGTCAGAAATAAGGTTCTAAAATTGAAATTAAATACCCCGACTATTCCTGTATATAATTGGCCAACCACAAATATTTCAGGTCTTTATTAGTATTATTACTGGCTAGATGATTGAGTCTTTTTACTTTTTAGTTATATATTCAAAGATTTTTTTTTTTAAATTTCCCCTTTTTTTTTTTTTTTCCAATATTTTGTTCCTAAAGCAGCAAATTACCCTCAAGTCTCACATTCTAAACTTTTATCAAAAAATTAATCTAATAAATAAATGAAATCTTATTCAACGATGACGTCTCTCCTGAAATATTTCAATGTCAGTAGTTAATTATATTTTAAATAATCACATTTAATACAAATATTTCATATTTTGAAAAAACCAAAATATAACGAGAGTATTAGTGTTTTCGAAAATCGTCAAGTATGCCCTATCATTATGGGTGTCAAATTATCTAAAATCTTAGTTCCGTAATTTATTATAGTATTTAAGTCAATGTTATTGTATTATATTTTCATTAAGATTTAAATAAGAAAAAATAGTTTAGGAGAATTTCGACAATGTTCTAAAACATATACGGTTTTTTAAAATCGAAACTCCAATAGCTGACTACAGACTCAAAAAAATTAAAAGAAAAAATAAAATAAAACACTTCTAGAAACGACTAGTTTTATTAGTAACATAAGAAATCATAGTATTTTATCAGGGTTTGTGAGGTTTTACAATAGTTTGTTGTGAAAGAAATTATTTATGTGCTAACGTCGCATCTATCTTGGCTTAAATTTATTTAAATTTATTGTTCAAATTTTTATACGTAAATATAATTTGAATTGATTTATTTTTGTCTTTAACCCAAACTCCTCCGTAGGCGATTACTTATTTCATAATTTTTCGTCTTAACATCATTTCTGTTTCTGATAGTGACGTAAATTGATTATCATTTTTATTATCATACAGTTATGAAGATAATAAGGAAAAAAAAGAGATATATTATCGTTTGCCCATAACTTATGAGTATCCTATTTATGATGTTGATCTTCTGACAACTTTGCTTTTTTGGATAGTGAAAAAATAGTAATAGCGTTTATAGAGCGTTATACGCTCATATAGTAGTGTACATGAAATTTCTACAACTACATATAGTATAACTGTAATCTATTACTAGTGAATTTATTTTACTAATACATCAAATATAATAGTTGTTATTTATATATAGTCTTATCTATTAGTATTTAACGCTTGGGTATGTATATATGTGCAGAACATTTTGCTTTATATTTAATGTGTTTTAGTTGTGTGTCAGCTTAAGATTTAGTTTCTTTTGATAGGCTGTTCTAAATTTTATTGCACTCATAATGCAATTTTCTAGTCGGATATTTTCCTTGTCGACCAACACACTCACACACACGCACAAACCACCCCTACAAACACACACACACACACACACCACACTTCTATCTTACTTTCTTCATCTTTTCTTACTATTCTTTCATTCTCTATTCTTATCATTTTACTATCTAGTCTTTTCTTGTGTTATCTTCATTTTTACTTCGTTTATTTCTGTTAGGCTTGCTTTCATTCTTCTTCTTCTTCTCTTTTGTTAATCATACAATGGATGATAACTATTTCCTTTATGACTATCATTAATTTATATTTTATATTTATTTCATTTCTTTTTTAATTTATTTATAGACATATAAAATTTTTTTTACATTACTATCTTCATTTTTATGATATTATTATATTATTATTTAATTTTATTTTATATTATAATTTATAATATTATTAAATTTATTAATTTATTATATTATCATTAATTATTAATTTATTATTATTATTTATATATAATCTCATTATTATTATTTATATTAATATTATGTATTCAATTATTATATTTTATTATTCATTATTATTTTAATATTTTATTTATCATATCTTTTTTCTTTAATTTTTATGAATATTTGTATAATAACATTTTATGTAAAATTTTCTGCGAACCTCCCTGTATCTTTGTCTTAAAGATCATATATATATTAATATTAATAATTATAAGTTAAATTGTATTTATATATTATATATATATATTATAAATTGTAATATATAATATACTATATATTATATCAAATTTTACATATTATTATATATATTATACATTTGAAAATACAGATTTATAATTTGTTATTACATATCTTTAATTATAATATACATATAATTTTGAATATTTTTTCATTATATATATTAATTTGATATCCCAATATATAGAAATATAACTTCTTAATTACTTTCTAAATTTGAAACGTTAACGTTACTGATATATATACCGTTACCTTCGTTAAATTACTATTTACTCCTATAAAATCGCTATTATTTAATGATTAAACTCTGTTCAATTTTTTTTTGTTACTTGATTAAGGATTAACGACTGTAACTTTGTCTATTAACTCGTGTCCAACCTTTGAATTATAATATTCTTATATATATATAATATCATATATATATATTTAATTTATTCTAGAATATATTTTACTCCGTTTTTAGATTATTGTACTTTTCTTATATACATATATTAATATTAATATATATATTTTATATTAATATATTTAACTATTATTAATAATATAGAGAGTATAAAATATATATAGTATATATAATATATATATAAATATATATATTATTATAATAGATATATATATATTATTATATTATTATTATAATTGATACATATAATATATATATATTATATATATATTATAATATATAATATAATATATATCTATATTATATATATAATTATATATATTAATAATTAATAATATATTATTTATTTTACTTATATTTAATGGATATATATATATTATATATATAATATATTATATATTATACTATATAATTATATATGCATTATATATATATTATTATTAATTAATTACTATTATATATATATATTTTTATTATATTTTAATATATATATAATTCTTATATATAAGAGAGTCATATTAATATAGGGGTTATAATATAGATATATTTATAATAATATATTAATTAATATATTTAATATACTTAAATACTATTAACTATAGTATAAATTAATATATATCTAATATATATTAATATATATATTATTTATTAATATTATATTTATCTATAATTATAATGATATAGTTATATCTATATATATATATATATATAATTATTATTATTAGTTATAATATACTATATATACCTATTTATATATTATATATAATTATATATATCATATATATATATATATATATATAATCATCTTATAATATAATATTTTATAATATAATATTCTAACATCATATATATATATATATATATTATATATATTATAATATTAATAATATATATATATCTAATATATATATTAATATATTATATATAATTTATATATATTATTATATATATAGTATTTAATATATATGCCATTTATACTCATATTATATTTATATAATATATTTATATTTATATAATTATATATAATATATTATCTATAATATATATTATATATATTATAATATATATATATATATATATACTTATATAATATATATATATATACTATATATATATTATATAATATATATATATTATACTATATATTAATATATTATATATTTATATATATTACGTTTATTTTTATTATACAATACTAACAATAAATATTTGAACACTGTTTTAGTTCTTTTTTTTTCTAAATTTCTCTAAACGTTTCGCCTGAATCGATAAAGTTTTACGTTCCCTAGTGGTATTCTACGTATATTCTTCATTTCGATCTACAGCAAATAATATAGCGGTGTATAATAGTAAGTTTGCCTGGCCCATATATTACTATTAATAATGAAAGATATAAATTTCTTACGCTGATAGCTTAAATTTTTACTCTTAAGGGTTATTGAATGGGTTCTATACTTAGTTAATATATCCCTGTTAAAGCTCTGATCTGTCTCACTCAATTCTGAAGTATCATATATATTATAATCGCAGAATAATGTTGTTCTAACACTAAGTGCGCTCTAACTCATTATTGCATACGGGGCCTAGGTGTCTGCGCTATGGCTTTGCGTTAGTCCCTGGGCCTGTTTTAATAGAAAACTATCATCATAAATAAATAAAAGCTATTAAAAGTCTACTAACAAACTTGGTTCTAAATATCTTCACCTTGTAATGGTCTAATTATGGAATATATATATATTTAATATTATATATATTATTAATAATATATATCACTATATATATAATATTATTATATACTTTATATATATATAATATTATATATAATATATATATATATATTTATATATATATATATATTATATAAAGCTATACCTATATATATATATACTTAAATATTAATAATACTATATATAATATTATAATAATAAATATATATAATATATAATATATATATATATTTTAATTAATATATATATATAATATATATAATATATATATATATATATTATATATAGAGATATATATATATTAATATTAATTATATATACATATTAATAGTATATATTATAATATTAATATAATTATATATTAATGCCTACTCTTCAAAAATAACTCTGCGATCT
>JABUQX010051495.1:62500-67951 GCA_015478945.1 Trachelipus rathkii | reverse complement strand
ACCAATTTAATGCATCATTGTCTACTATTTGAAAGAACATAAGTTAAGGATTATACCCACTTTAAAAAGACTATATGAACTCCCTCTGAATTTTATGGAATACCAAAATTATATAAAGCAAATAATCCTTTAAGACCTATCATTTCCAACATAAATAGCCTTACATACAAATTGTCTATTTGGATTTCACAACAACTAAAACCTCTCATAAGCAATATTTCGTCAGAACATTTAAAAAACTCTGAAGATTTCATACATAGAACCAGACAACAGAATCCCAACACACATAGATTTCTAAGCTTTGACGCCATCTCATTGTTCACCTCGGTCCCTGTCCCCTTTATATTAGACTTATTAGAACGATATTTAAACGAATACCAGTTTCACCTGTCTTATCCCTTCAATTTATTAAAACAACTCATCAACTTATCCCAACAACATAGCTTCTTCCATTTTAACGGCAACTTTTGCAAACAGACCTCTGGACTGAGTATGGGCTCTCCCCTATCGCCCATACTCAGCAACATCTTCATGGAGTTGATAGAATTTTACCATATTCTTCCTCATCCCTCCTCAACAATAGTTTATGGGTTAGACATGTAAACGACATTTTTGTATCCCTACCTCATCATACCAACCCCACAGATGTCCTCAATCATATCAACTCCATTCATCCCTCCGTACAGTTTACAGTTGACGCACCTTCAAATTCATCCATCCCGTTTATCGATACACTAGTCACATGGAACAATAGCAATCAGCTCCAATATACAATATATAGAAAACCAATATCAGTCCCCAATTATATACAATGGGCATCTAACCATTGACCAAATACAAAAGTAGCCATTTTGTCAAGTTTATTCCTCAGTGCTCTCAAGCTATGTTCCCCATCATTTCTTTCTGATGAAATTAAATATATTTATAACACTTTTAAATCTCTATGTTACGCAGATAGTTTCATTTTTAAAGCACTTAAAAAAAGCATAAAAGAAGAATTACAACACCACTCAAAATAAAGAGGAAAATGTCTCTCTTTTTTTTTTTGCCCACTCCGAATATACCTATACATTCAATTAAAAAAATACTACCAAAATATATTCCTTTGGTTCAATCTAACAATATTACCCTTAAAAACATATTAAAACCCCCTAAACGCAAGAAAAACCACTCCCTAAGTAGTATCTATCATATTCCGTGTAGCACATGCAACCTTACCTACATCGGAGAATCAGTGGATTGGAAAAGAAGAAAATATCAACACACATATGATCTGAATATTGACAATACAAACTCAGCTCTGACCCACCACAGACGTACTCTTAATCATCACATCAACAGGAATAGCTTCAGTTCTGTGACCAATATTAATCATACAGGCCATCATAAAATCATGGAGTCATTTTGTAAATATAATATTGAGAATTATAACAGATGTCCTGGTAAGGTTAAGATGGATTTTGTTCTCAATGAATACCTAAAATCATCAAACTTTTTCAACAGCACAACGAAGAAAATAAAAAACCAACTTAATTGATCTTCCATCCTCGAACTCATAATAGGTAATTTGTCATAACCTGAAGAGACCTCGCATGTCGAGGTGAAAGCTAGTTATCAATGTACATATTTTGAAGAGTTCTTTTAAATATTTTATATGCAATTAAAGTTTAAGATTTTTTGTGTCCAGTTTCAATATTCGAAGGGCTTTTAATATCAAGTAAATATAACACTACGTGTAAGTAGTTTCATAAATATATATATATTTATATATATATATATATATATATATATTATATGAAGATATATTATTATTATATATGTTATTATATATTATACATAGCATATATATTTATTACATATTATATATATATTACATATATTATATTATATAAGCATATCAATATTATAGTTCTAAACTCGGTGAGAAAGATTTATTATTGCTATACATACATATATATATAAAGATGAGTTAGCAGTTATATATATATATATGTTAAGGAGAGTAGAACACTGGGTTTGCATATATTGTTATGCTACTATTATTCATAAAATATATATATATATATATATATATATATATATATATATTACTACAGATTATTGAAAGGGAATATCATGCCGTTGAAGAATGGTTAAAATCGAACAAAACTCTCCACATATTGCGAGATGGACCTGGTCAAAGGGCTTATATTTTAGCTGGATTGTTTGGTCTTAAAATGAACGACTCCAACAGAGAGTTTTTGAGCAACATAAGAAACAAAATGTTTACACTATCAAAAGGGAAAGAAAATATGTCTCAGGATCAGGATATTTTGGGTGTAATTTAGTTTATTCGAGTAATCGTTTATTTGCAGTTTTCTTTAACATTATTTTTTATCTTAATTAAAATGGTCATTAATAAAAATAAAAAAATAATCCTAAAAGAGGCTACAAGGAGAATCCTAAGGGATTGATGGGAAAGTATGACATAAAACGAAGTTAAAAGTGAAATAATAACAATCCTGTGCTTAGTAATTTTTTATAATTCAATTCGCAACAAAGTTTAAATCAGTTGTTAACATCACATTTTAACATTTTCACATCATGACAGTCTTTACTTCACTCATTATTCTTTCACCCATTAGTAATATACAATATATATATATATATATATATATATATATATATATATATATATATATATATATATATATATATATATATATATATATATATATATATATATATATATATATAATGAAAGGAGGACAGGAGTTGTTGCTTGTTATCTTTGGATTTCTCCTCCAGTTTAAAAGTTGGATTTTGTAGTTCGTCTCGTCTTCTTTGTGGATTTTTCTGTTTCAACTGGCCAAATAATTTTTCAGTAAAACTGAAAAACACATCAAAGTCACCAATTTATAAATATAGGTAGTTGTGGTGGTTAATTAATTGAAGACGTTTACAGTAGGCTGAGTAACAGGAGGCTGGGTGTTCTTCTGGACCTTCTGTTTCGGATTTTTTCTTTTTTTTTCTTTTTTATCTTTGCAGTTTTGTTTTTCGAGACGTAATCTCCTTTGTTGTGTTTTGGATAATATTTAGAGAGATTTTTTTCTTGGATTAGATATTTTAACAATTTTTAGATTTATTTTATTATAAAAATTCTTTTATTATATAATATAGAATTAATATACAAAATAAAATATGTTTTACATGTAAATATTTGATTACATAAATTTTTGTTCTAATTTTATGATAATACATCAAAATCGAAAATACAAAAAACATATTTCATTTATTAAACTTTTTTATAACACAGTATATATAGCGTTAGTTAAGTATAGCAAGCACGCATACAAGCAGGCATATATATATATATATATATATATATATATAGCAGCAGCATATGTTTATAAATAGATATCTGTGTTTGTATTTTGTTACATATATATGTATATATTTGAGTATATATATCGTCTTATATATATATATATCAATATATAAAACTTACTGTTAAGGGCTGGGTAGGATTATTTCTCCGAGCTGAGCCTAATTCCACCCCCCCTAAAAATGGACATTAAATTCGTAGTTTTCAGCCGATTTTGACCAAATAAACACCAAACTCAAGCTTTTTCTGACGTCTAAAACGTCGTGTTTGAGTGTTTTCTTCTCTATAATCATCGTTTTGGTATTTTCAATTTTTGAAAACCTATGTTTTTGACATTTGTCGAAACTCCTCTTACAATTTCTTCCGAAATTACTTCAAACTTGAAATATACAAAGATTGAACTATTATCTAAAAAAATATTGGAGCAGAGTTTTGATATTTGAACCTATATGTAATCCTTGGTCGATTTCTTTCAAAACCTACTATTTTTGGTTTTCAAATTGAAAAATTGGGATATTTTTTTTTCCTGTTTATACGATCTGCATGAAATTTTCAGGACATTTGTAGTCTGCTGTGATATACATTTTTTTATTTAAATAATTTCTTGAATATGCGGTAGTTTTGGATTTGTCTTCGTGGAACAAATTAAAAAAAAAATTCCTAATTTTAAAATTTTTTTTCTTTTGAGTATACAAAAATATCTAAGTAAAAAGATGTATTTCCCTGACTTTATAACCCTGAAAATTTGATGTTGATCGATAAGTAAAAAAAAAAAAAATCAATATTTCACTTTCTTCAAACGTTTGAATTTTTGTAAAAGTGAGGTACTTTTCGCGTATATATAGTTGTTATATATATATATACAGAGTATATATATATATATAGCAGTATATATATATAGCATATATATATATATAGTTACTATATATATATATATATTGCTAAGGCTGGCTATGACATATACATATATGTTGCTGGTTATGGGTTGCTGGTTATTAAGGTTAGTTATTGTTATACTATATATATATATATACATATATATACGTATGACTGAATGCTGCAGACAAGTTCTATATATAGAAACATATTATATATGATAATAGGGTTAGTTAAAATAAAATTGCAGAAGCTAATTTATTTGTTAACTGTTTTCAATGTTAGGTGAAAGCGATAATTCTACTCGATCTTTTGATATTAAGGGCACGATCACTACTATGTCTGTCACGATGAAATTCATCCGTAATTTTGAAATCGCTTGAAACAATCGATTTTGAAACTGTTTGAAACAATGATATGTATAACTTGAATTTAAACCTTTGAATTCAAATCCATCGTTAATTAATATCCACAACTATAAAGACTTGAAGAATGACCAAGGGTTAGAGCAGACATTATTTTAGCTAGCAATCAATTTGATTTTTGAAGTTCATTTGCCCTCCAGAAAGATCTTGATGGTGTTTAGTCACAAAGGGTTGTAAGTTTATCTTCACTCTCAACTCATGAAGGATACTACTTTTGAAATAGATCCTTTAGGAAGGAATGATGACAGTGAAAGAATGATTACATCTTTATCTCTCTTTTCACCTTAAGGGAGAACAGGAAGAAAATTACATGAAGTCTATTATTTATCAGAGAATAACGCAGTTATTATTATTTTGAGATGCATCTACAGAGCCTGTCTGTGATAAAAATGCAGAATGAATAGATAGTTGGTTATCTGCATACCTAGCAAAATGAAAACCCGTTGTTTTACCCTTTACACCAGAGAAGCAAAGTGCTAAGATGAGCTCTACTAAGGCATGCACCGAAAGAATAACATGTTATATTTCTGCCTGAAAATTGAATGGAAATATTCACCTTTCAGGGTAAAAGTAAGACTGCTTCCTTAAACTCATTCAAAGAAAGAACATGACACTTCAGATTTGTGATATTAGATTGTGAATTCGGATTCAGATCACACTCGCTACACTATATATATATATATATATATATATATATATATATATATATATACATAAAGAGTTGATGGGATATAGCAGCGTGAGCAGTATATATATATACAGTATGTTATTACATACTAAATATAT
>JABUQX010051495.1:45000-60000 GCA_015478945.1 Trachelipus rathkii | reverse complement strand
CTTATTACAGTATTATTATTATTATTATTATTATTATTATTATTATTATTATTATTATTATTATTATTATTATTATTATTATTATTATTATTATTATTATTATTATTATTATTATACTGGGGAACAAAAAATTAGTGTTAATCATTTTTTTTTAATTTTGGTTGCGTCACTAGCTTGACTAATTTTAAATACCAAAAGTTTTGAATAATGAATAAAAAAATAAAATACAAAAATAATGAATAATTATTACACATAGTTGCTATTACTTTCAGACTTTTTAATTTGAAATTTTCCCAGCATATATATTTGGGCAAGATACATACATTTTATTTAGATTATCTGTTTTTATACCCGAATACCCAATCGTATACTCACATATGTATAGCAGAAGAGATACCTGTGTCACTACGGCATCTCCTTCCTTCGGATGTTGTAGCCATTGTTAGATCGCAACCTGCAAATGAAAAATATTACATATTTTGTGATATGCACATAAAATGATTGTAGTATGTAATAATGTAATAAATTGTGAAATGTACATAAAATGATATTAAGAAACACACTATTGTCCAAATACAACACCATTTTTTATCACTAAAGCAGTCACTGACTCGCAACAATTTGCAATCATCAGTGACAAAGTGTTAATTTCGGGTGAAATCCATGAAAATGGGGTTTGCTGATTGCATAGAAATGTGATGTGATAGAGAAAATCTGTGATCAGATTTGGAATCAACACCCTCGAATTAGTATAAAACAGCTGGAAAAGTCCATGCCAGAATTTTGTTTTCTTTTTCCTTTTTTATAGACCAGTGTAATAAATTTATTAATGTTAATAACAGAGAGCCCTCTTCCTCAATTCTTGTTAATTGTGGTGTTTCGTAAGATTCTAACCTTGCGAAACAACATTTAACAAGAAATGAGGAAGAGAACTTCCTGTCAACAGGTGGCAGTATGAACGATCTCAGAGAAAACTAGGCATGGGTAAGCAAAAAGGAGGAGGAAATCGAAAGGGATGGATCTTAGAGAGTAGTGAAGCATGTCATATCATATCAAAAGCTCAGTCACCACCAAACCAGAGCCCCTATCGTTTTAGAGTAGATGATCATAAATCAGTTGGATTGGAAAGCTTTTCAACAATTAACTTCGAGCTCCGGAAGCTATCTTTGTGAATTGAAAGAAAGAATTGAAATTCCAAATGGCGCAGGAGATGAAAATTGAGGAGAGTTTCAAAGAATTTAGAGCATTGAGAGAAAGTTTTAGTAGTAAGACAGAGGGAGAAGAGTTGAACGAAGATATGTGCCAGGTCAGGAGCAGACTCTATCAAAACACGTGGATGAATACAATTGCGGCCACAAGCCTTATAGACGATCATGGGTGTCATCAGGGGGGCAGGGGGGGCAGCTGCCTACTAGAAGTGTTTACTCTCTTCTCAAAAGCAACACTACTCTTTCTTGCAATGCAGAGGGTTTTAAACAAATTTCCGGTCTCTCCATGGGCTCTTCCTTATCGCCAATTCTCAGTAACATCTTTATGGAGTTGATCGAAACCTACTACATATTTCCGGAATTTCCTACAATAAACTGGCTAAGATATGTTGACGATGTTTTCGCAATAGTACCAAGGAACATAAACACCGATACTGTTTTGAACTTTATTAACAATATACATAATATTAAATTCACAATAGAAAAATCAATAAATAATAAAATAAACTTCTTAGACCTTCAGATAAATTGGAGCACAAATCAACTACTAACTTTCAACATTTGGAGGAAACCAACGTCAAAACCATCGTACATACATTGGTTCTCAAGTCATGAAACATCTATAAAAATAGCAACACTGAGTAATCTTTTCTTGAGAGCATACAAACTCTGCAGTCCAGAAAATCTAGAACGAGAAATAAAAATATTAAAAAATAGTTTCCATAAACTAAAGTATCCGGCCGACTATAGAAACAAATCCTTACGAAAAGCGAAAAATAAATACTTGAACATTAATACTACCACCACCGAAGACTATTCCAATGTGCTACCTATACCAAATATACAAATTAAGGATATCAAAGATTATATACCGGATACCATGAAAATTGTAAAATCTAATAGTTCAATTCTAAAACATACGCTAACACCAAAAACAAATAACGAAAACAAAAGTGCTGGAATCTACAAAACAATTGCCAAAATTGTCAAAGTAAATATATAGGTGAAACGAGTAACTTTAGCACCAGATTTTATCAACACAAAAACGATCTACAATCAGATAAACAAACTTCATCCCTAGTTAGACATAGGCAAAATTCAAACCATCTTATCAACATAAATTCACCCAATATAATAAAAACCATACAAAACACAGAAGTAAGAAAAATAACGGTCATTTATTATTAAAAACAGCAAAAACTTTAATTTACAACAAGGATAAATCATCATAGACGAAATGAACAACAAATACTTAAAAGAATCAAAATCGTTAGTAAACCTTCTAAAAAAAGCTTAAGAATAAGAACCAAAGAAAAACGGGCCCACACTCCAGAACAAATCAAGTAGCCACAAAAATTCAAAGACAAAATCACATCAAAAATTCTACAAGAACCTCAGTTCCCGACGATGTGTGACGACATGATCCACGAAAGCTAGAACTAGTGTTTAAATTTACAAATGTTTGTGATTTAAAAAAAAAATATTATGTGTTTTTGAATAGTTTGCTTTAAATAAAACCCTAACTTTTAGCTTCTTTATAATATTACCTCAAGGGAAAATACTCTTCAATAAAATATAAACTACGAGAATTAGTAGTCCTGAAAACTTGTATATATATATATATATATATATATAGTATATATATATATATATATATATATATATATATATATATATATATATATATATATATATATATATATATATATATATATATATATATATATATATATATATAAAGGTCTGTGTGAGTGTGAGAACAGGTCTGTGTGTGTGCTTTCACAGGTGTGTGAGCATAGGTGTGTTTTTATGTGTGTTAATTTATTTAATATATTTCATTTTTCAATTTATTTTTAGCGTAAAGTTCGTACTAATCACTTGTTCTTTTTATTGCACAGTACAATAATGAATGCCACCATAGATATGCCTCAAATATTGAATGACACCATAAATATGCCTTGTCCGGTTGAATGCCGTCCAAAAAACCACAAGGATTGGATATACTGTTAATATCTAGATCGTCTTCTCCAATAGAACACATATTTAAATCTTTTTTATTAAAACACTAAAATGTATTTGTTGATATTAAAATTAAACATTTGATAAATTAAATGTATTAAAATTGTTTTTTACTCCTTTTAATTTTAATATATTTTTTTGGTGTTAATTAAAAACGGAGAGAAACTTAGGCTTTGTTATGCAAATGGTTTGCAGTTTATTTAAATTGTGAAAAATTCACATTTAAAAAGGAAAAATAAATGGAAGGATATTTAACTTCTTATTTAAATTAGAGTTTATTCACAGATAGATTTAACGACCTACTCATATATATATTATATATATATATATATATATATGATATATATATACACATATATATATATTATTGTTATATAGCAATATATATATATATATATATATATATATATATATATATATATATATATATATATATATATATATATTATATTTAATATATATATATATATATATATATATATTATATAGCATATATATATATATAGTTGCTAAATATTGCATATATAAGAGCAGTATGTATATATATATATATAAGGTTATATATTGTTGTTGTTATATAGTAAGAAGAAATAGTTGGCTACAAGGTTACTACATATATTATTGCGATATATATTATATATTGCTGGCTGGCTGGGTTATGAGCAGCTGTTGCTGGTTTCATATTGGTTGGCTGGCTGGCTGCTGGCTAAGGCATACATATGTTGATAGCGACAAGATGGAAGGCATGCTACAAGGTTATGCTAAGGCTGGCTATATACAGCAGTTACTGGTTGCTGGCTGGCTATATATTGGCTAGCATATATAGTTACATAAAGAATATAGTATGCTGCTGCTGTTGAGTTATTATTATAAACATATATATATATATATATATATATATATATATATATATATATATATATATACATATATATACATATTATATATATATATATATATATATTTTTATGTATATATATATTCGTTACCCAACATATCTATATATATATAAATTTTGCTTTGCTTTTTATATATTAAATTGTCATGGAAGGTGGCAAGTTCTTCAACTCCCTTATTTCCTAAATAGTATTACTGAGGTTTAGGTGGGTGAGAATGGAAACTTTGGGAATTACCCCATTGTGAAATATTCTCAAAAGCTAGTTGAAGGTGCTTTTCAAGAAATGGCAGCCTAGCACCAGCAATATAGAGGGCCAGGTCATCAACATAGAGAGAAAAATTGACCGTCGATTTTATAGAAGTAACGATGTCATTGAGCTAGTGAGCAGGTAATAATACACTTAGAACGCTGCACTGCGGAACGCCTTCATCCAGAGTAAAATGGCGTGACGTGATAGAACGGAAGAACACCGAACCTCAATGGATCTGTCTGACAGAATTCATTTAATAAAGAGAGGGAGCTGTCTTCGGAAACCGAGAGAGTGGAGTTTAAGGAAAACCTCAGTTTTTCACGTTGTGTCATAAACCTTTTCAGTATAAAAATAAAACACCAAGAACCATCCCACCAGTTCAGTAGGCGTCCCAGATATCGTGATTCAGTTTTAACAAGGGATCCGAGGAAACCAAACTGAAAGTTTGAAAAAGCTTGGCGTCTCTCCATACAGGGAGAAGGTGGCCTGAAACCATTTCCTCCAGTAATTTTCAAGTATGACAGGTCAATGAAATTGGTCTTTGGTTGCCGCTTACTTTTTATCTTTCCCAGATTTGGGAATAGGGATTACAAAAGCTGTAGTCCAAATAGATGGAAAAAAATATTTGATTCAGATTCAGCTATACAGATCCAGCAAGAACACTGAAGCAGAGGGGTGAATATGACGGAGCATTATTTATAAAATTAAGTTTGGGATAAGGGTACCGTCTTTGCTGTTTGTAGTGCATTTTGATACTCTGCATGTGTAAAAAGACGGTTATAGGCATGATCTTCACCTTTCGCTGTTGAAAAGTCTGACGATGCATTGTTAATTCTCAATTTTTGAAAGCCTTCTTGATAGCGGAAAGAGCTCTAGTGGCTAGCAAAACTACAATCTAATGCATATTCAACAGCTGCAGGAACAGAAGTCGAATCGGTTACATCAGGCCCATAACGGAGGACTGTGGGTCAAGAGTTGTTAGAGTGGCAAGATATTTTCTGTCCAATTTTCCACACTGATGAAAAGGGAGTTGTGGAGTTGAAAGTCGAGGTATAGGTTCGAAAGTATTGCTTCTTGTTTGGCGAATAATTCGACTATATCTTCCCGCAGCTGTTTTAAAAATAATCATGTTTGAAGTGGTGCGGGATCTTTTGTATTACCTTTAAAAAAATTTATTCTCCCGGTTAGCTTGTGCACACTCTTTGGACCACCAAAGGGTTGTCGAACGCCTACCTGCGGGAGATCGCGGAACTCAAACTTTCAAGCATGAAAATTTGTTGGAAGAAGTTAAAAGCATCATCAATGATTGGAAACCGATTATTGAAGGAAGAAAGGGGGATAGGTGTAGCCAGATGAAAAGTCGTCTATTCGGCTCGGTCATAGCGCCAGCTGGAATTGGGTTTTAACATTGGGCTCGGTGCAAGTTCATTTAAGACTATTGGGTAATTATTACTGCCTTATAAATAATCAAAGCTGGACCAGGTAAAGCGATCCATAAGAGAATGAGAGCAAAAGGAAAATCGATACAGGAAAAATAGTGTTATCTTAATGTTTATATGTAGGGAATCCTGTGTTAAGGCATTTAAGATAAAAAGGGTGTTAGAGGATCTACACGGACCCTAGATTTAGACGAGGGTGGCGAAGGTTGAAGTCTCCTAGTATAACACCCGGAGTAGGGAGCTGCCAAAAAGGATCAGCTAAGCCGACCTTAGTAAACTCACTACACGGAGCCAAATAGATCAAGCAGACAGTAAGGTCGGTGGACAGATGAATTTGTGCTGCCACTGCTTGAAGTTTAGTTTGAAGAAGGACTGAAGAATGAGGGACAGATTTATGAACGAGTATTCCTGCACCTCCCCTATCATTGTCACCTCTTTCTATAGAGGTTAGCGGCGTTTTATATTAAGACGGTTGGAAGAAGTCGCGATGACATAATTGAAGTTCATGGAAACATGCGCTTTGGTGTTCATATGTTTATTAGTTGAAGAGTAATAGATACGACAATTCTACTTAAGGAGGGTGGCCGTGATTTATAGTTATAAACGTCATGAGGATGGTTCTTTTTTGAGACATTTGTCTCTACGTGGTTAGGGATGATGTTAGAAGTGGATTCAGATGGGGATAAAAGGCTGAGAGATTTGGGTTGTACGACCTGTTTTGGGGGAGAGTTTTCAATGGTATTTGATGAAGGAGCTTCGCCATGAATGAGACGTAAGTTGAGCTCAACCAAGTAAATCTTATTGTTCGCAATTGGTTCGTTTTATTTTAAGGATCAAAAATTAGGTCCTGAAATTAATTAAAATAACTCAATTTCAACTTTGGATGTTTTGCAAAGGATAAATTTTTAAATGGTGTAACTAGGTACCTGGTGAACAATACTGATTTGATTCCTTAATCGATTATAACAATCTACTACTTTTTTCAGGAATAGTAGTACCCTCTGATATATGCCGTTTTAATTTTACTATCAGAAACAAGGTTCTAAATATAAGGAAAATTACTGAAATTTAAGATGCCTGTGTGAATGGTAAACTTCAACCGGTGTAACTAGGCACCTGGGAAAAAGAATGCCTTGACTCCTTAGCTTTTTAGTACAACCCTTCACCTTCTTCAGGAACAGTACCCTCAGATATCTGCCGTTTTATTTCAAGTATCAAAAACTAGGTCCTGAATGTAAGTAAAATAATTCAATTTCAACTTGATTCTTTTTAAAGTACAAATTTCAACTGGTGTAACTAGGTTCTTGGGGACAAGAATGGCTCGATTCCTTGAGCGTTTATAACAACCTTCCCACTTCCCTAGGAATAGTACCCTCTGATATCTGCTGTTTTATTTATAGTATCAGAAACTAGGTCCTAAAAATAGGAAAAATTATTCAAATTTAACTTTGGATGTCTATGTGAATGGTAAACTTCAACCGGTTTAACTAGGCACCTGGGAAGAGGAACGCCTCGACTTCCTTAGCTTTTTAGTACAACCCTTCACCTTCTTCAGGAACAGTACCCTCAGATATCTGCCCTTTTATATTATGTATCAAAAACTAGGTAATAAATGTAAGTAAAATAATTCAATATCAACTTGGAATGTTTGTAAAGGATAAATTATTATGTTAGCTTTACTGATGTTATAGCAAATTAATCGTGAGTTAGGTATGTTAGGTATGTTATGCTCTTAGTTCAAGTTAGCATTTATAAGTTTGACAGTACGATGTTAGGTTAGGCTATGATAAATTTTTGATACGTTTTGTTAAATTTTACTACGCCAATGTAAAATTAGCATTGTTATGTTGGAAAAGTGGGGTTGGATTGAGTTTTGTAAGCAATGTTAGCTACTTTACCTTTGATAAGTAGGGAACTTTGTTAATGTTAACAGATTATTCATACGTAAGGTATGTTAGGTTTGTTGTTTTACATTATGTTCATAGTTCAGGTTATGCTATGTTAGCTATATTAGTTAACTTGTTAACTTTGTAAATGATAGCAGTTTATTCGTAGGCTGGTTGTGTTAAGTATGTTATGCTCTTAGTTTAGCTTTATTGAGGATAAAACTTTGTTACGTTTGCAATTATTCGTTTGACAGTATGATAGTTAGGTAAGGTTATGATTAACTTATGTTAAATATTACTGTTAATGTAAAATTAACATTGATATGTTAGAGATATCCTTGAAAAGTGTGAATAGTTTACGTTTTGTAGGTAATGTTAGCTACTTTGAACTAATCAGTGTGCATTGTTAATGTTTGCAGATTATTCTAACGTTAGGTATGGTATGTTTGTTGTTTTACATTGTATTATAAGTTCAGGTTATGATATGTTAGCTTTATTAATGTGAAAATTTTGTTATGTTAGCGTTTATTCGTTGGGGAGTATGATAGTTAGGTAGAGTTATGATAAATTTTTGTTAAATATTACTATGCTAATGTGAAATTACCATTGATATGTTAGAGATATGCTTGAAAAAGTGTGAATAGATAATGTTTTGTAGGTGATGTTAGTTACTTACTGTTGTTAATTATGGAACCTTGTTAATGTTAGCAGTTTATAGGTGCGTAAGTTAGGTTAGGTTAGTCGTTGTGCATTATATTCTTAGTTCAGGTTACGTCAGCTAGCTTTATTGATGCTAAAACTTTGTTACGTTAGCATATATTCGCTGGTCAGTGTGGTAATTAGGTAAGGTTATGATATTTTTTTTTTTGTTAAATATAACTATGTTAATGTAAAATTAACATTGATATGTCGGAGATATGCCTAACAAAGTGTGCATAGGTTACGTTTTGTATGCAGTGTTAGTTATTTACTGTTGTTAAGTATGGAACTTTGTTAATGTTAGCAGTTTATTCGGGTGTAAGTTATATTAGCTTTATCGTTGTACATTGATGTGAAAAAACTTTGTTACGTTAGCATATATTCGCTGGTCAGTATAATAGCTGTATATTAAAAACTTTTTTTTGTTATGTTTATCCAAAATGATACTCGAAATATGACTTGAATCAATAGATCCATAGATCTATGGATCATGATTGGGTGGGTGTTTCATTTACTGATTTACTGCTTTAGGGTCAGTAAACTATTACACTTTACTATGATGTTTTATTCAAAGAGCCTATTTTTATATTATGTTTATCCAAAATGATACTTCAAATATGACTTGAATCAATAGATCAATAGATCAATTGATCAATAGATCATGGATGGGTGAGAGGGAAGGGGTGGGTGGTTTGATTTACGGATTTTCTGATTTACTGCTTTACGGTGTGTAAAAACGCAAATTTTTTACGTTATAAACATGAAAATAATAAATGTTTTTGTAGAAACAAAATGTTCTAAGCAAATAAAACAAAAATAAATTGAAAAATAATTAATATTTGAACTTCCTCTTCAGTGTGTTCTCCAAATTTCACCCTTCTTTGCCAATTTCCAAGGTATTAGGGTTCAGCCCCAACACTATATGAGCATAGCGACGCGTAACCTCGGCTGCGACGAGGTTTCCTTATAAGAAAGGTGTATGCCGAATTTCATTCTTCTACACCAATTTCCAAGGTTTTTTGGCTCAGCCCCAGAGGGGTTCTCAAACACCCTTGAAGGTTCTGAAATCATGATATTCGAGATCTATGATCTTATAAACATATATTCTGATAATAATATTGTATTATTAAACAAACATTTACTAACTCTGCACAGCACCGGAGCTAGCACCGGTGCCGGTATACCGAATCCTTCACCGTCTTTGACTCCTTTCTCCTTCTTCTATGTACTCTTCAAATTTCATCCTTCCTATTCTATACACTGAGCTTTTCTTCAGAGGACCCCCTCTGGGGGGTCCCCAGACAACCTTTGAGAAATTTAAAGCCTTATATTCGAGATCTACGGGTTTGATAACATATATAAGGACACCAATATGGGGCTAAACAAATATTTATTAATTCAGCTTCAGCACCGGTGCCGGTACCGACTCCGACTCCTCTGACTTAGACCCCTTCTCCGACTCCTTCCTTCTCTGACTCCGACTCCGACTCCTTTCTCCACTTCTCTTATGCATTCCGTCCATTTCTTCTTTTTTCTGGCTGGACCCCCTCCGGCCCGACTCCGACTCCGACTCCGACTCCGACTCCGACTCCGACTCCGACTCTTCCTTCTCTATGCAATCTCCAAATTTCATCCTTCTATGGTCATTTCCTATTTTTAGGGGCCGGCAACCCTCCGTGTGCACACTTAACCTGACGAGGTTATGCCGTCAGGCTGATGGACTGGCATATTTTAGAAAGGTACGAAAACCCTAACCCCACCTCTCAGAGCGCGATTCGCGGGTATATATACATATTTACACAGAATTTTTTATCGAGCATCTCTGCCTCTCACTACAACGATATATCGACTGAATTTAAAATAATAGGGATGATTTTGCTTCGATTATATTTTTAAATGTAATACGTCAACCAGATCACTCAGAAAGATGATTTAAACGTCGATTTGGAGGTAAAAAACATCGATAAATCGATTGGAACCATCAAAAAATGATCTTTCGATCATTTAAAACCTTCCAGGAACCAAAATCACAGGTTCAACACCTCCAAAATCGGTCTTCCAGATCTTAAATTCGGCCTAACTGACCTTAAAAAAACACTAACCTTGACACGTCAAGTTTGAAAACCGGTTGTTGTAAAATGCTACTTTGCAACATTTGCAACTTCTGGTTGCAACTTCCGGCTTTCAGTTTGGCTGTCAGTTGTGCCACTCTAACTATGGCATCTCCCTTCATCATATATCATCAACTGCAGCTGCAGCAGCAGTATATATATATATGGCATATATATATATATATATATATATGTTATAAGGCATATATATATACAGCAGCAAGATAGTTGGTAAGGCTGGCTGGTTATATAGCAAGTAGCAGTTGTTGCTATATGCTACATATGGGTGTTAGCAGTACATCGCAGGGCACCCGCCTCTCATTTAGGGGTAGTCCGTTAGCGCACCTCCCGCACCTCGAGAAAACGTAGTCCGCTAGCGCTCCTCCGCACCTATCAGACCATGAAACCTCCGCTTTCGCAAGTCCGCAAGTCCGCACGTCTCCCGTCTTCCCCTTCTAATTTTTTTTTTTTTTTTTTTTTTTTTTTTTACAATTGTCACTACCCACTCACGGCAGAGCCCCATTCAAGGAGGGGTGTTGCAAGCACATCAGCTATTCATCAACTAACGCAAACTACGCAGATGAGCAACAGACGCAGGCTTAGTGAGAGAGATTAAATTCAGCAGGAAACACAGATGGAAGAGAATCCACAAAACAGAAGGTTATATACCCACAGCGAACAAGCTCTGAATTACCACATCAACACAAACTCATGCGCCGACACAAAGCACCCCAGCATGAGGGCGTCTTTAAAGGTGGGGGGTACGCGAGTGATAAGTCTCTAGCACCTGCCGCTGCGGTACCTATAGAAAAGAGATAAAGCACCAACATCGCGCCGCAAAGATAGAGGGTCAAGTGATATGAGAGCAGTACTCCATACAAGGGTTGGCCTTTTTGACTCGACCCTATCCAAAAAGCATGGGTGAAACCAGAGACCCAAGATATGAAAGCAGTACTTCATACAAGGGGCGGATGAGGCCCTTGTATAGCTGGAGCAACTGGAGAAGAGGAAAAAGTCTCGCAGCCTAAGCAGAACTCCCAATTTCTTGAGGCCGCCCTAGCAACCATTGTGATGTGAGGTTTCCAAGACATTTTTTTTTGTTTATGTTAAGGCCAAGGATGTTTATATTGTCAACAGGAGAGACGAGAGAACCGTTGAAAGAGATAGGAAAGTTAGAAGGTGTCTTAGAGAGGGAGATTTGTAGAAGTTGGGTTTTTAAAGAATTGAATTTCACAAGGTTGAGACGACCCCACCTGGAAATTCTATCCAGATCAGCGAGAATAGAATCGGAAAGATTTAGATGAGATAAGCAACTCCAGAAGCAAAAGAAGGAGCAGAAATTTGAAATGAGTTGGAAGAATGAAGGGTCGAGTCATCGGCATACGAGTGGATATTAGATGTGCAGGTGAGAAGATCATTAATGAAAAGTAGGAATAAAGTAGGAGATAAGACAGAACCCTGAGGAACACCACTATTGACAGAAAAAGAAGAAATCGCCCCATCAACAACAGCCGATATTGAGCGATTTGAAAGAAAACTAGACATAAGTAGGCAAAGAGAAGAAGGAAACCCAAAGGAAGGGAGCTTAGAAAGCAGCAAGGCATGCCATACGCAGTCAAATGCTTTGGATGTCAAGCGCCACCACGCAAGTCTCACGGTAGTTCCTAAGGGAAAACTATAAAATCAGTTAGATAGGAGTATATCGCCAGTAGACCTCGAGCGCCAAGCCGTACTGGCGATCGGAAAGAAGTGAATGAGACTCCAGATGGTCTAAGAAATGAGAGTTGAGTAGGGTTTCAAAGATCTTAGATAGAATACAAGTGAGAGCTATAGGGCGATAGTTAGAAGGATCGGAGCGGCTTCCTTTTTTCGGAATAATGTGCGACTTCACAAAAGGTTTTAATATTAAATACTAGATAGTATATATCCTACAAAAAATTTATTTATAATATTATTTGAAAAATTGAATGAAATATTTCAATACATCCAAGATTTTCCTCTTCCTCCTCAATGTCTTCTTCACAGAACAAGAGATCCATATTGTACCTTCAAAAAAAAGATTAGCTGCTCAAAATTAAAAGCAGTTAAGGCTGACCTTTTTGCCCTCAAAATATCCCCACCAAAACTAAATATTCGCTCTACAGCAGCAGAACTAAGGAGAGGTGTAATATATTTTATGAACAAGTTCAACAAATTCTGCCTATGCTGAAAGGGAAAGATCTCCTTGGTGAGAGGAGTGCTGGTGTTTGTTCGCTTCCAGCAGTCCATTGCTAATTTAAGGTCCTCACCTAAATCATTCAGCCTCCTTCTGAAATATTTTTGACCACCCTGTCCACCAGCGTTAAGGTCCATTTCGCCCAAGATCTAGTAGAACTATTTGTTAAGAGTCGATGCCAATGTTACGTATCAGCTCGGTATATATATATATATATATATATATATATATAAAAAGAGTAAGATATATATATATGTTATTATATATATATGTTATTATATATATTATTATTATTATATTATATTATATATATGTTATTAGATATATATATATATATATATTATTATATTGGTTATTAATTTATATATATATATACAGCATATATTATGCTGTTATATATATATAAAAAGCATATATATATATATATATATATATATTGTTGCTGGTTATTATTAGTTATTATTATTATATATATATATATATTATACATATATATATATTTCCAGTGGCTTTACACAGAATTGATTTAGATATTAAAGTCTTTGTTATTATAGTGTAATAATATAATTAATTAATGTTATAGATGAGGGTAAATATCTATCTATCTTTCTTAAAATCAGTAATTTAATGTATTATTATTATATATGGTACTATTAAGGAGGTTGGAGATTGGTTTTGAAGTTTAATTATTTAAAAACAATAAGTCTTAGATTAAAAGTATAATTAGTTATAAAACTTAAAAACAAAAAATTATATTTCTTTATTATAACCAATAAGATTTCTTAATAAGTAAACTATATTTCATTTTTCAAAAAGGTGGAACAAAGAGTTGAAACTGATCCCAAGTAACAAGTCCATTTCCCTGATCTCCACCTCCGCTAATCCGGCACCCATGCCCTGGCAGTCCGCCTCTGGAGCTGACCAGCTGCAGGACTAGCGGAATTCAAAGAGCGGAAGTGCCCATCTTCTGATATATATATATATATATATATATATATATATATATATATATATATATATATATATAAGGTTGTTGTTATATATATATATAAGGTTATTAAGGTTATATATATATATATATATAGTAAAGAATATATATAGTTAAGGTTGTTATATATATATATATATATATTTATATATATATATATATTATATATTACATATATATATATATATATATATGCATATACATACATATATATATATATATATATATATATATATATATATATATATATATATATATATATATATATATATATATATATATATATATATATATATATATTATAAAGGAAGGGTAAAAAATATCAACCAATTAAATAGAGAGCTTTCTTTTATTTACATGATAACAAAATGATTTTTCTAAAACAAGATAAAATTTACATCAATTCTTAATTACTGATCTTTTATTTAAACATTTATTTATTTTAATTTTATTTAGTTATTTATTTATCTTATTTAAAAAGAGGGTTTATTTAATTTTGTTTGTGTGGAGGAGAAGGACGAAATAATTTAATCTCCAGAGAAAAACTCTTTTGAAATTCATGATTTCAGATTTCATGAATAAGCATTTAAAGAATTCAAGTTTCTTCCAAATTTTCCCCATGTATTTTAATAAATTATTTAAATGTTACTTGTATTTTTCCAATTATTAAAAACAAAAACTTTTAATTGTATTTATTTCGTTGAACTTATAAAAAGGTTTTAACAATATACCCAATCCTTGATCTTTTGACGGCATGGAAACGACACGGAAGCTGTGAGGCCACTCTATTGAGTCAGAAATAAAAATGAACAAATTTTTATAAAGATCTACTCTACCTATATATATATTAATGTAAATAAAATATATTATACACAAATACACACACACACATTACACACACACACACACACATCACACACACATATATATATATATATATAGTTAGCATATATATATATATATATATATATATATATATATATATATATATATATATATATGTTATATTGCTATATATATATATATATATTCTCATATATATATATAGTTAAGTGTTATTATATATATATATTGGTTGCTGGCTATATATATATATATATATATATATATAAAATATATATATATATATATATATATATATATATATATATATGGTTATATATATATATATATATATTTATATATATATATATATATATAGTTATATAGTATAGTTAGTTAAATATATATATATATATATATATATATATATATATATACATATTTAAGTTATATATATATATATAT
>JABUQX010051495.1:0-40000 GCA_015478945.1 Trachelipus rathkii | reverse complement strand
TACCTGCAGTCTATTACATTACTTCTCTAACCACCTCCTCCACATAATAAAAAGTCTGTAATATTTAATCAATTTTTACGTGTATTCCGTATATCTGACCCCTAATTCTTGCAAGAAGGTGTTAATTATCTTTTTACTCTGTTTACTTTTCTCGCATATCCTCCCTTTCTAATCAATTCCTGTAAATGTTTGGCTTTTAATAAATTCCATAATCCACCACAACCTCTTAAACAAAAGAAATTCTCCCTTTGTGTTGTGCTCCCCTAAACTAACAATTTTTATTCCTTTTGCAACTATCATTACAAGATCTTTCTAACCGCAAGTTAATTTTCAAATACCCCTGTACTTTGCATAGCCACCTAATCCACAATAACAATACCAAATCGGAACCCCGAGGAGGTGTATATACTGTCCCCTGCATGAATTGTCCCTCTGTCTATTTTGGAGAGACCCTCAAAACTCAATACCAGAATCACTCAATACAAAAATGACATTAATCGTCACAACATTCAAAATGCCATATATCAACATATAATCAATAGTCATCATCTGATGAATAGGAACAGCTATAAATTTCTCTTTTCATCATCCGTTCTAAACGAAAATCAACTAATAGAATTCTTTCTTATTAAAAATCAGTAATAACTTCCAATATCTCAGCAATACTATATATAATATATATATAATATTATATATATTATATATATGATATATATATATATATATAATATTACTATATAAATTTTTTATATATATCTTTATATTTTATTATTTAATATATATATATATATATATATATATATATATATATATATATATATATATATATATATATATATATATATATATATATATATATATATATATATAATATATAAAAATATTACATATAATCTATATATATATTTCTTATTGTTTTATAAAATATATATATATATATATATTATATTTTCTTATATATAAATATTATTATATATAATAGTATATATAACCATTTGGTTAATTAAGTAACATAACTAGAATAGATTGTATGCATTTAGTAGTACATCAAAACTTTCATAATATTACTTACGATCTTGTTACACCCATCGCGAAATACTAATGATTGTGATTTAACTGTATATTATGCTTAATATATTACAGTAATCGCTTTTTAGGGAAATAATAAAAGGAATAATAATTGATGACAAGAAATTTTTGAAAGCGATGCTTTGGTTTATATCACCATGTTAATTTTAAAGTTTTGTGGGACACTTCAGCAGCTGCTGTGTCATTGAATTTGTTGATTGATTACTTTGCCCGTTACCTTATTATTAATTAATTATAAAAAGGTAAATACAGAAAAAAATATATTTAGAATCAATTAATTTTCTCTCTCTCTCTCTCTCTCTCTCTCTCTCTCTCTCTCTCTCTCTCTCTCTCTTCTCTCTCTCTCTCTCTCTCTCTCTCTCTCTCTCTCTCTCTCTCTCTCTCTCTCTCTCTCTCTCTCTCTGGCATGTAATTTTTATACATGAAATTATTATCCATTTAACCTTAACACTTTCTAAATTTTTACCACCAGTTGTCATTTTCTTGTGAGTGAGCTTTCTCATTAATATCTAAATTAATAACCAATTAATATGCATTGTTCTTTCATTCAATTATTTTTTAAATATTCTAACAATAAGCAGAAAATCAATTATATAATCATTCCCTTCTTTACATAAAGACAGTGTAATATTTTCATAATTATTGCTATTGTGATGGAGTAAGTCTTTTAAAATATCTTAATAAATATTTCTATAAGTAAATCATGAACTTTAGAAGTTTGTTCCAAATTTATTCTACTTATAAAGAAAAGGTTAAAAATATTGGCTATTAAGAACCATTCTTTTAAAGATTAAAATATAAAATATAAGCGAGTTTTGTGGGTTTTTTTTAACATCAAATAGAAAAAGAAAATTTTTTTCTTTAAAGCTAGAATTATTCATCTAAAAACAACAAATAATTATAGTGAATAACAAAACTTCTTACAACAAGGAGATCTTGATCGACATATTTAACTCCTCTTTTTCTTCTTCTTGCTATCCTAAACATCTTATTTCTTATCCGTAGAAGTGCATCTCTGTTCTTATCGTTAATTTGTATTCCAAACAATCCCGCCAAAATTGGATCGAGATGACTATAATGATCTCTCATCGTATGAAGAGTTTTGTTAGTCTCGAGCCACTCTTGTACAGCATCATATTCCCTCCTCACAATCTTATATATATATATATATAATATTACTAATATAATATATTATATATATATATCATATATATATATAATATATATATATATATTATATATAATATATATTATATTATATATATTTATATATAAATGAATATATAATATTTATATAATATATATAATATATTATATATATTATATAATATATATAATATTATATATATATAATATATATATATATATATATATATAAATATATATATATAATATATATATATATATATATATATATATTATATATATATATATTATTATATATATATATATATATATATATATATATTATGCTGTTTTAAACCAAAGGAAGTATCTGAGCCTAAATATGAGTCACTAGAAATAGAAAAGAAGCCTAAATCATTATGCCATTGCCTGAAAGGAAGAATTTATATTAAACACAAAAAAAAAAAATAAGAGTTTGATAGTTTACCTATATTGCATGCAAGATGATGAAATTTGTGACTCAGCCGAATAAAACAACAGATGAGTCCCCCTAATGTCACCTTAAAGAATATTATATTTGACTAATAAGATTTATCCATTGTAATAGTAACATTATTAGTGAATATTTCAGTCATTTAATGAATATAAAAAGAGTAATAAAAGTTACTGTCACCGCTGATGGGCAATTCATCAGTTCTTTGAGAGTTTGATCTTTCAATGACTAAACTGCGCTGACCTACGCAATTTATTTATCAGCCAATGGGAGTTGAGCAAACATGCAGCCAAATTTTTCAGTTCAAACATGGATTTCACATAGTTAATAGTCATCTAACTGTATAGTTAAAAAGCAGGTTGCAGGGGAAGCACATTTTTATCTTACAACTCCAGATCCGGCTCTGGCTCCATCCTCTTAAAGTTATTTAGCTCCGACTACGGTTCTGAACCCAGCTCTATTATTACAAAATTACCAGTCTCCGCCAGGGATGGCAAGGAAAAAATCAATTGATTTTTTCAACTGATTTTTTCACTTGATTTTTTGCTCCAAAAAATCATGATTTTTTGCTTTTTTTGATTTTTTGCTTTTTTATATTTATTTTTTAATTTTTTTGAATATTTAAGTGATTTAATTTCAATAGAAATAAAAAAATTGAAAAATAATATCATAGCAAGGTTACTCTGTTTCAAATTTCTACACTTTAAAAATGTAAACAAAAGATCATGTTTCAAACATGTTTCTTTTATTTCTGATGTAATATATTATCATTATTACAAATAACACTCTTTAGTGTTGTTGTTTCATTGTTTTAAGATTTTAAGCCCTTTTTTAAGATTTTGAATTTAGATATAGGGTCTAGGGTTAAAAATAATACTTAATCGAACTTAAAAAAAAAGTTTGTTTACAAATTATATTTCGCGTGACGTCACGATTCTCAAAAATTCCAAAAAATCCAAAAAATCCAAAAAATCAAAAATTTATTTTTTTCTCAAAAAATCCAAAAAATCCCCAACCCTGGTCTCCTCATTCGGCTCCCATCTGTTAAAGCTCCTTCTCCATTTATATTATGAAATCAAAAAACGAACATTTTTATTTAATTTCCTTTTTTATTTACAGTTACAAATATTAAATATAGTTTATCATAAACAAAATTAAATATACAAAAAATTAAGACGCATTTACTATAAATACTGGAACTTTTTCCTAATTTTTGAGATATTTCTTCTTTTTAAAGGCATTAATATTATTAATATATAATTTATTTCTTATATTCAAAATTGCTTCTCTAAATCATATTTCTGAAGTAAGTTCAGAGGCAAGCTTTGAAGCAATGCTACAGAGTCAATAATTTTTTGGCCGGTCCTAACTCTGGCTCCAATCTACCATTTTAAGATTACCCTGCTCCGCCTCTGACTCCAGCTCTGTCTCCGACTCCGGCTCTGTCTCCGACTCCGACTCCGGCTCCGGCTCCGGCTCCGGCTCCGGCTCCGGCTTCTTCATTTTAAAATTATGTGACTCTGATTTCTACTTCGGCTATGAGCTCCTTTGTTTTAGCGTAAACGTATCTCTTTTAACAGACTCCGACTCCAGATTCGTTTCCATCCAAAAGTTTTTTGCTCACCACTCCAGCTACGACTTCGGCTAAATCCAAAAGTGTTTTACTCACTGCTCCTCCAGCTCCTGCACCACGACCCTACTTTGAAATGACGGGGAGAAAAATGGGTTAGAAATTTCGAATATGGAAGCGAGTTCCATAGAACGGAGATGGTTGAAAAATAGGAGACACCAAAACGAACTAGCCTGGAGTTAACAATCCCTACACAAAATTTGTGCGAAGATACTGCGTCCTTTGTGTTACGATGGCTTCTCAAATACGATGGAATGCGAGTGGTTAACTTGCTTGAGCACCTATCACTGTTGGGCCTATAGAAAAGAGATAAAATGCCAGTGTCACTATAAATGACAGGAAGAAATTAATGTTGAGTCGTCGACATTGGGATGAACTGAGTTTTCAGAGAAGCTAGGAAAATCACTAATGAAAAGCAGGGAAGAATTTGAGTTAAGACAGAATTTTTAAAAATATGATGACAGGGAAGGAAGAAGAAGTCGTGTAATAAGCAGCTGTCGATATTGAACGATTTGAAAGAATTCTTGATATGACTAAGCAAAGTGATGAAAGAATCCAAAGGAAAGAAATTCAGAGAGCAGATATGCACGCTCATATCTTGTTAAAATCCTTTAATATGAGAAGTGCTGCGTCAAGACTCCCTATAGTCTGTAAAGATAAACCATGATTCAACAGGGTTGGAAAGAATATCTCCAGTTAATTCGAAAGATGGGAACAAATAAGTTTCTAGATAATCTGACAAATTAGATTTATGGGTGGATTCAAATATGCTAGACAGAATTGTGCCTTTAATGAAGGCCGAATTTCATGGCATAATCATGCACAGAAAAAAAAATATGTCAAAGACCACAATTATATCAATCAAGGACCCATTGATGAATTGTTATATCAAAGGAAATAGCAAATATATTTCATTTGTCATGATGTTATTTCTAGAAAACCGCTTATAAATTGTTAATGATAATTTTTAAATTATATTTTAATCTTTAACCAGACTCATTAATTTAAATTAATAAATAACTGTAAAAGGAAGGAACTACTTCATGCCGCTTACAAAATATAGATATGCTCTCCTATGATTTAACTTTTATCAATCAGCTTTATATAACATACTTTGCATTGAAATGCGAAGATATAAATTTATTTACATCAAAGTCTGTACTGTTAAAATAGCTACCCATAATACATTTTAATTTATTTTCCTTTTTAATATTTTACAGTATATTTCTATTTAGAAATGAGAAAAGTATAAATAAAATTTTTATATTATATCATCTTAATATTATTTTTTTCAACTTCGCTTTATATAAAAGTTAATTTTAATGGCAATACATTTGTAGGAAATGGGTTCTACTTTGTCACTATCATGTTATTAAAGATATGATATAGAAGATCCTGATGGTACAAAAATTATATAACTATCCTGCGAGGAACCGGGGTTGATGTAAAATTATATGTCAACTTGATATATTTTTTTTTCTCTGTATGTAATCTCAGATAGAGACGAAAATCCTGAGAAGAAGGGCACTAGGAGGATTGACAGTCATCAAGGTTGGAATTAAAAGAAAAGGTAATCCAAACTGATTGGTCATTTCAGCGAGAATGTCGGCAATGGATTCATCAGAGCAGTAAGAGGGGGAGGGGAAAGAAGATTTACCAAACTTGTTGGAGATATTTATTGCCAAGAGTCTGTAAATTATTATCCCAAGGAGAACCAAAGAGGACAGCGCACTTTTCAGAATTGAATAAAAATTGATTAGTGTGATAGGTTGATAAATAATCAAGAGTTTACCCAATTCATATACGCAATGTCTCTAACCTGAATTTAAAACGACCAATTAAGATTAAAACATGGATCTTAGGAAGGAAAAAATATAGTCGAACTAAGTAGAAATAAATTTGTTCATCTCATTGACGAAAACATCCCATACCTTTTTGCAGGACAACGAATCATCTTAACAGTGAGTATACGATATGTCGCATAGAACGAGGATAGGTCTGAAAGAGAGGAACCCAATACATATCGTAACTAGCCTGCGAGTTAACAATCCCTTGACAAGTCAAAATTTTGTGCGAAATGCCATAATATATATATCTCTCTCCTGTGAGTCTACAGATTGGAGCTTCATACTCAAATGACTCGTATGAGGTAATGGCGATGATGGTTTAACTTGCGCTTATTGAGCATCTATCACTTATCATCTATATAGGAGTTATTGGGCTAATAAGTAAACATAGAATATGATAAGTAATGGATATATATATATACATATATGTAATATATATATCATATATTATATATATATATATATATAATATATATACAGTGTCACTTTATAAATACATGTAACATATATATAGGTAAATATATATATAACATAATTAATTATATATATTATTATATATAGATATATATATGTATGATTATAGTATACAAATATATATATATATGTTATACAATATAGTATATTAGTAATCATAAAGATATATTAGTAATATTATATATATATATAGTATAATATGTATTATTATATATATATACAATATATGATAATATTATATTATAATATATATATATATATATTTATGGTAGATAGTCATATATATATAAAATTTTTTTATATCATTGATAGATATATATTATATTATTAAAAGTGATGTTGTATATAATATATTAAATGTATTATATATAGGTATAGAATGTATATATATATTAATTATAATATTTATGTTTATATTTTATATATTAGTAGTATATATATATATAGTATATATATATATATATATATATATATATATTATTTATAATTATATATCATATATTCATATTATATTATATAAGTAAATATAATATAAATATATATTATAATATATATCTATAGATTATAGTGAGTCGTCGACATTGGACATGAACTGAGTTTTCAGAGAAGCTAGGAAAATCACTAATGAAAAGCAGGGAAGAATTATGATGCTAATAAAAGTATCAGAAATTTTTTTCCGTCACCGGAGAATTGATGATCTAGGAGAAGGAGATAGGTCAAATACTTTGTTGGTATTGATAGTTTTGTCAGATATTGTTAAGTAAAAGTATTATTGAAAAGAAATTATATATATTCTTATTATCTTAATAATTATACTAATATATAATTGATACTTACAGACAAATAAGTGATGAAAGAATGCCAGAACGGAATGAAAATTCAAGAAGAGCATAATAGTGCTCAGCGCTCATATATCTTAGTTTATATTTGTATCATTTTCTTAATCTGTGTGTTGTGTTTACGAGTGTACAAGTAAACTAACCCTATACGTTGCTCTTTATATATGATAGTAAATGAGATATAACACATGATAGTAGTAATATTTTTCAACATGAGGGTTGGAAAGTATAGAATATGCTGTTCAACGGTTAATTTACTAGATAAAAGATGATATGTGAGTAACAATAATGTAAGGTGTTCTAGATAATCTGACTCAAATTATATGAATTTATTAATGTAGGTGGATTGCAAAATAATGTCTAAGAAGCTATAGCCAGTATTATTGATGCCATTTATTGAGAGAGGGTAGCCGGAAAATTATTTTACTATGGCAATACATGAATTATGATCAGCGCAGAAAAATAAAAATATGGAATGTCGAATAAAGACGTCGAGCAATTGAATTATGTTGCACGATCAAATCTGATTATGAGACACTGAGGCATTTTGCAATGAATATGTATTAAAACACAGCAGGAGGAAATCAGTCTAAAATAATGATATTTTATCATTCTGTCATGAGTATATAGTTATATTTCTAAAGGTAATATACCGGCTTTATATAAATCTATAGTTTAAATGATAATATATTTATTATAACACTATATTAATATTTTTTAATATATTTAAACGCAGAACATCTCATTAATGGGTTCACCACATTAAAAAATAACTGTATAAATACGGAAAGAGGGACTACTACTTTACATGTAGTGACATCGCTTACAAAATAAGTATAATAATAGATTAATGCTCTTCACTATCGTAATATTATTAACTTTATTTATTCATCAATATATTACAAGTATAGCTTCATTCATAAATTAATAGAGTAAATATATTTGTACACATTTATAGTGAATATGTGCGAAGCAATATATATTATCCCAGGGTTTTTCTTGATACTGTTAATATCAAGTTCGATAAATTAACTAATTAAATATATACTAATATCATTTATTAAATAATTATTTTCGAGGTATTATATTTAAATTAATTTTACTAACTAGTATATATTGTCACTTATATTAACTTGTATGACACATCGGAAATAAAGTTATATAGTAAAATCATGTATTTTGTTTTATGATCTCTAATATACATTTTTGTGTATTACTAGTATTTAGATTGTTAGTTGTTTTCAACTTTCGCTTTTATAATAAAAGTTAATTTTGTGCATTACCATTTGATAGAGTAGATAAATAATGGGTTTCTACTTGTGTGAGAGATGTTAAAGATGATGTAGTACATAGTCGAAGGTATCGCGCTGCACTCATCGGTAGCAAAAAGTATATTAATATATATGCCTGCTTATATAGAGATTTATTGATTGTAAATATTATATATGTTCATATACCATTGTATAAATACCTTTATTTTCTATTATCTCTGAGTATTGTATAATAATAGCTCACATAAATAATACATATAGAAGTTCACGAGCATTAGTGTATGAGTGTGGTACTAGAGTATTCTTTTTATTCTGAGACTAAAAGAGATCGGTAATTGAGAAATATAGATAAAAGGTAATCCCAAAGGGAGTGATTGAGTCTAGTATTGTCAGGTGCCGGATACGGAGTGTGTGAATGTGGATGTCATATAGTGAGACAGTAAGAGAGGGAGGATGGGAGATAAAGAAGATTTGCCAAACTTAGTTAGAAATATATATTTGACAGCTGAAAGATGATCTTAAGATATATTTCATCAGTCCAGTAGGATAATGTAGGACTAAAGAATAAAGCTTATTTAAATTTTTAATGACTGTTGCATATTTCTTATATATATGTTAAGACTGGAACTTAGTTCATTGTTCAGTTGGAACTTAGTTCATTGTTTAGTTACTGTGAATTTTTATATCTTTTTGTTTTTTAAAGGAGCTGTTATTTCATAATTATTTCACATTATCGCTTATAATGGTCTCTCTATATACTCGCATCTGAAATTTAAAACTGTAATATAACCTATGAGAAAATTTGGATGGAGAGGATAGATATAAGAATGGAAGTGGATTGACAGTTGGGAAGGAGAATAAATGTAGTAGATCGCGCAATATCAGCATTATGATAGAGTAAATATATAAGCGATTGTATGAGAATATACTTACGGCATGTTTAAGATTTACTGGTGATATAGAGATATATAGAACACAAATACTACTAAATATATTATGTCGTCTATTATGGTAGATGCACGCACGAGAGGAGAGAGATAGTTACCGTATGACCATATGATATATAGTGGTTGAGTGATAAATAGCGACTCCTAGATATTATCTATTGACATGATAATATTTACTTAAGTTATTGATTTAGATATAGAGTGGTGATTGTTTACAGTAAGTAAAGAGAGGAGAGTGAGGTAGATGTAATATCATTACAGTCTGATTAAAACTAGTCCTAGTATAAGTAATATAAAGCTTGGTTGCTCGTTAAGCAGTACATTAATATTTCACGGATAATGTGTCAGTAGTATTGTATATTGCTCGGCTATAGCGAATAGTACTAGTATAATATAACACTATTATAATATACTATTATATTAATATATATAGTATAATTATATAATATATTAAATGACTATAATAGTAATAACTATTGAAAATGTGATAAATTTGTTTATAATGGACTATTGATTTTATAGGTCACCTGATATAAATTATGTCTATATCTTCATCTAAGTTATTTAGTAAAGAACTCATCAATCTATATGAATGTACGATGAACAGTTAGCGATATATCAATGTATGTTAGAATTGTATGTATATATAATTGTGGTACATATAGTATAATATATATATATTAATTATATACTATATTACATTGTATTATATTATATAATATATCATTATAATATATTCAATATATATATATATATATATTTAAGTATAATTATACATATATATACTAATTAATATATAATATATATATATATATATATAATATATTATATTATATATAAGGCTATAATTATATATAATTATATATTGATAATATAATGATATATATATATATATTATAAGAGTATATAACATTGAGTCCATATTCCCCCGAAACTCAGTATGATATATCCTAATTGATATTGAGTATATATACCCCTATTCATCGAGCAAACCTCGCATAATATATATATATATATTATATATATATCATATCATATATTATGTATTGTATTTATACACTATATATATATATATATCTATAGCACATCCATGGATGGAACTTTTTATAATACTAATATCCATTTAATGATTGTCAACATCACCATAAGAAAGAAAATTCTTTTTGAGGCTAATTTTATTTGACTGTGATAAGGAATTAACTATAATGTCTTTATTTCTGATGCAGATATATATAACATATAAACTCACCATTATCGTATCTGCACCAGTGAGTGAGGTGAGTAGAGAGAAAATTGTAGGCAAAATGAGTGTATATTATATATAAATATGGCCTATGTATATAAAAAGTTTTTAGTATTAAAAAACGCATGGTATATCATCCTAAATAAATTCTCATACATACTCTCTACTGCTGCTTTTGTGAAAGCTAATATTGAGACTATTACTTAGTTCATGATATATATTGTATGACTACGTATATAGTATACAAGAAGATTCTCTCTACTTGCACTTAAGAAGAGTGCCCAGTAAATTATGCTTAGTATAATATATCTATATATATATAATTAATATATATACTTAGTTGATTATATTATATATTGATTACTTATATAAATATTAAGTTATATAATTATTTATTATATAACTATATATTATATTATTAATTTAATTATTATAATAATTAATATGAATATATATATATATATAATATATAAATATATATATTATATATATAATATAGTAATATAATGATATATATATAGATATTATTCATTAAGTGTAGTATTTTCTTGTACTACTATATACGTTGACTATAGTATATTAAATATATATATAATATATAATATATAATATAGCTGTTAGGTGAACATATTTCGTATAAGAGAGATTATTCAGTAAGTTGATATCTAAAGATATATTAGCTAATATAATAAGATATATTCTTATTCCAACAATTCAATACTCCGACACGCAACCGCCGAAGAGACATAATTTATATAGTATACTATCATTTGCACTAAACCTTTTGGCAATACAATCTGTACATTTCGACCTAGAAGGTGTTTCATAAGGAACAGTTAATATTTTGGTTGTTTATATTATTACATATAATCATGTGGTATAAAAGTGAGTGAAATTGTTGAGTGTGAGTAAAGTATTTGTCTGACATTTTAGAAATGTTTTTATCACTCTTATTTCCAAGAAATCACGAGTTTTTATTAACTGTATAAACAACCAGTAACATCTCTCATACGAATGACTATGCTTCCATAATATAGCTTATCGATGAAATACATGCATACTAGAGGGACGATAATAAATTTAGATATTTATGTTTCTGTTTGTATCACGTAAGTCGATATGAGAAGAGAATACCCAAGCTTTTACATGTTTGCTGGATAAGAGAGAGAGAGTGAGAGATAAGTGCCTATCCATAAGATGCGAAATGGAAAATAACATACGTAGTTAATGCAATTCGTGCTACTAATCTAGAGTATATACCTGAGGGGACCATAACCTCCAACTATATGATAGTAGGGCCATTTTCATGGGAAACCGAAAAGTTATTATCAATAATATCGTAAGTCCGAGAGAGCAATTTTAGTTTAGCACCGGCATTTTCAAATTAATTGAAAAATCTTCATTCTTCGAGAAGTATAGCGCCAGAGACTCTCTCTCCTGGTATACTATATCATAGTAAGACAGGAATAGAGTTGTGATACTAATGATACGAAGAAGTGCGCAATAAAATGACCAAGGAAAAAGTATAAGTATAGTATAGTGAAATTTTAATAGAAGTCGTCAGCTATAATGATGTTTATGGTATATTCGTATACCCTTCACAGGGTATTAAATGAATATACTGGTTTGGGATAATGACTAATGTGACAACAACCTGATGCAAGGAGTATATATTGCTTAGTACTACTATAAATGAAAAGTGGATCGGTTATAGGATTTATAACACTAAGTTCAGTGAATCTCTTAAGATATTATAAGGGAAAACTATTATGGCTGGTGATGTATATACATAATGTATTTGAATATATGCAATCGATATTATTATATTCAGCGAAAAGGAAGAAGAAGAAGTAGTAATGTGTTCATGTATTAATATACTTGAAGTTTTAAATAGTTTAGGTGAGATTGTGAGTTATATATATTTATTAGAGTATTAGTCTAAGATATGATAGTTATAGGAGCTTGTAATTTTAAGTATGAGTAAAGATTCGACTAAAATAATAGAAGTCTAGGTCATTATATATAGTTACGATATAATCTTCACTTATGTATGAGTTTAAGTGTTGTAAGTCAGTTAAGTTATAGATTAAGTATAGTACGTTAGATATAGTAGGTGAGTGTGATCGCAGTATATGATTAGATTAAGTATATAGTTAGTATAGTAAGTTTAAGTTAAGTTACGGTCAAGTAAAAGGTTATAGTAAGAGCATTTATGGAATGACTTACCATTACAGTAAGACTTAGTAAGATACTCATACTATATTACATTCATCTTAGCGAAGCATTTGTACAGATCACCATTCAATAGACCCCGAATCATCTTTAGAATAAATTATTTATTATCACGGCTAAGAGTGAGAAAAGGGAAAAGCTTACGAGTATATTAGATATATAACTGGTATATACAGTATTAGATTTGCTATATATTCAAGAACCTCTTACGTCAACTTATAATAGATATTTTATTTAGGTATACTATTAAAATATAGTAATATAATGGGGTGGCTATACCTCTCATCCACATCACTCACTACGAATATAAAGTAGTGTATTGTGTATGATATATATATAATATTCACATTTAACTCATTATGCATTGCTGATTAAAATATATCACTTAGCTTTGCTCTGTCTGAGAGTTCAAGCTGCTTAAAAGTTTACATTATTATTATTTCTGTGACTGCACTCATACAGATTCAACTATACCGAGCATGGAACTCCAGAGTGTTGATGGGATAAGTGTTTTGAATGTGTAAACAGTATTACTTATATATGTGAGAATAATAACACCTATATTGTGATGAACTTATCCAGGCATTCTGTGACTTGAGCTATTTTTTATTTATTATATTTAATTATTATTATCATATATATGATTAGTTATTTATATTTTATTAGAATATAAATTGTGATATAATTAAGATAGTATATTATATATATATACTATACTATATCCAGTTTGGCCTATATTTATATATATAGTAGATAGATATTATATATATATATATATAGCTAATTAATAATGTTAAATGTAGTGGTGACTATTACATAAATTGCATATTAAATCCTTCACTATGTAAGAATAAGTATTATGTATAAAGATGTGCCAGCTATAAGATGGTGAACTTAATTGGGTCATACTGACCTAGGGAGGCATAACGAATACTTACTCAAAGATTGGGTATCGTATGGTTTAAATAATTACTGCTAGTCTATCCATTTAGTATATATATAGTGAGAGTAATAATATATTATATTAATATTATTAGATATATTATTATATATAATAATATAGTTTAGTATATCATAGTATATATATATATTACACAAACACTCACACTCACTCATATATATATATATTATTATATAACACGTATTATATTAATATTAAACATATGCAACTAAATATATATTAATATATACTATATCATATATATTAATATATAGTATATGATATATATATAGTATTATATTATTATATATATAATAAGGTATACTTATATTATATAGCTATTATAGTAAGTATATTATAATACTTAGTTTTAAAATAGTTGGGCAAAATAAAAGTATTTAAATATATACCCAGGAGAGGGGCCAACCGAACCTACACTCACAAGGAGGTATAATATATACTTAAAATGGATAAGATTTTGATTGTTATAACATAAATATATTCATATTAGGTCAGCAACCTTATCACTATATTATATATCATAATATTCAGATTAGGTATTGACTCCCCTAATTATGTGTGTGGAGCAAACCTCTCACAATTATAGCATGGAACGCTAATGTGGCGCATCTAAAGATTCTATGAGTGAGATCATTGTATATGTCTGAATTCTTATTATCAAATTACGTATAAAGACACAAATTACTAATTTGTGCAATTTTAATTATAACTGTATAGGATATATTATATTTTAAATATCTTTGAATCATTTCTTTCAATGATATAGCTAATTCACCTTTTGGTAATACTCAAACACAGATGCACATCACTAAGCACAGGCTAAAACAGGAGATTTGCGAAATACGGCATCTTGGCTCAAAAGATGTTGTGTTTAATGCTAGTAGTTGCGTCCTAAAATTTTCCCTCTATACCTTTAGGAAGCTTTGGGAAGAGACGCCACTAGGTCATTAATAAAAGGGAAAGTTAGGTCGGAAAAATTAATACTCAGGGTGATAGACTTTGCAACCCGGCTCTAAAATTATCAATGTTTGCAACAACTTCAGGATAAGTATTTATTAACAATGCACATTGAAACATGATCTAGAGATCTCTGAGAGAAAATGATTAGATGGAAGAAAATGTTAGGCCCAAAGACAAGATTTTCCCCAAGGTTTTAGTGAATATATACTTCAAGTAATATATAGATATATATATATTAAATATATATCATATTATTATATATTGAATATACTACTATATATACTATACTATACTATTGAAAAAAAATATCATTCCTATTATATATTGTTTATATTATGTCTATTTAATTGATATTATATAATATATGATTATATGATTATATAAGTATTATATCTTATATTATCAGTATATTAATAATATATTATTTAATATAACACTTTATTGTCGTATTATATTTTAAGGGAAGATTTAAAATAGTCTTATACCAAAGTGCATTTTTCTCTGTAATGATGTGCCGACTTTAAAGCAATGGATTCTAAGTGATGTATCATAATTTTATTCCGAATATAATTATAAGCAATTAAAAAGAAAATTATTCCTATAATTTATTATATAATACACTTACTATAATTTCAATATGGATATATAGTATTACTAACGCTATATATAATAGTGCACATTAGCTAATCACTCTATTTAATATGTGTATCACCTATTTTTATATTATATATGATACCACGATTATGAAACTATTCGTATTAGACTTAATCTTTATAACGGTTTGTAAAGGTTTTGATTAGTTTTTCATATCTTTTTAAAAACAGTGTTAAAGTATCTTATAAGATATATGGACATTTAACATTGATAAAGTATTGTCTTATATTATTTTTAGGGCGCGGAATAACTAACATATTTTAATGATGTCAGATGGCAGGTGTAAGACTTCTGTTTATAGCCTACAGGAATCAGGCAAGATGCCATGGAGTGCACTTATAGGAACTTTGAAGGTGAAGTAAAATTGTTATTTTTACGGTGTGTTTAGCTTAATGATGAAGCTTGAGATCAGAGGGACAAGGTTTGTTAAAATCACTTTTAGTTGAAGAAAGTAATGTGGGGTTGTACCGTACTTCGAGTCAATACAGAGAAAATTCAAACATTCGGATTTATGCATTCTGGCAACATTCTGCGTAGAACCCCTCCTCGACGCTCACGCTATATAGTAGATGGCCATAATTCATGGGACACCTAGAAAAGTAATATCATTACTGTTGTTAAAGTCTCCGAAAAGTCAATATTATTCAAGGGAGGTACGAACCAATAATGGTGAAAATATTCTATTTCTTTGAAGTAAGTACCGAAGATTCTTCTATCCTGCGTAAGACTTAATAAGAGGGACACGAAATAGCGCTTGTCAGATAAGAAGTAAGGCTATACAGAATAAAGGAAAAAAATGAGTGGAATTATATAAGAAAAAGGTTCAAAAAATTGGTTTGTGTTCATCTTACATAAAGGTGTATATATGAAGTATGGTTTTGGGAGCTTGCACAAACTGATCAAGGTATATTCTGTCTATAAAGATATAATAGAGATGGTATTTCATCGCATTGCCGCGCATCTTTAGATTTAAGTGGAAAACTATAATTTGCTGGTGATTCATAATTATTGATAAATAACAAGGATCGATTACTTTCAGATAAAGGAGATAGTATAGAAGAAAGTATTGTGTTTTATTTTTCGAAGTTTAATATATGTTCGATGAATTTGATGGATGGTCAGTTTGATGTATAGGATGCTTTGAATTAGTCAGATAAATTGACATAATAAATATTTTCTCATTAAAATTCCGAAATATTAATATTAAGTAGTATTAGAGTAATATTAGAAAGTAATAGATCTAGTAGTCAAGTATAATATATTTATATATAATATATATATATAGTAAGCTAGTTATAGTTAAGTTAGTAGATTAACAGTTCGTTAATTATAGTAGTAATGGGGATGTAGTAGTAAGTAGTAGTGTGTAGTAGAATAAGGTAAGAGAATTTGGAAGTAACTCCATATCAATGAGACAAAGATAGATACATATCATTGCGAAAAATACTTGCACAATAACATATACTCATACTTTTGGTTTAAAAATTTATGCATTAGAGTCAGATAAGTTATGAAACCTCTTAGATGTTGGATATTGCTATCATATTCAATAAAAAAATCATCTCATCACACTAAGTATTTTTATGCTAAGATAATAAGGTGATGACCTATAGGAGAAGATGGTGAATGTTCATCTATAAATAATACGAATTAATTTGTATAGAGAGTGATCTGAACTCTGTCTCAAATTCAATTGAAAAAAAGCTCTAACTCGAGTTCAGATTATCAACTTATTTCTATAGCTATACTCTTTAATTCAGCTAATTTCTAACTATATTCAATCACACGCATAGACTGGGTAGGAACAACTATCTCCACAAGTGGGTTTTGATCGGGTATATGAGGGAGGGTGTAAGGAGACAGTTCTTGAAGAACCACCCTCTTGGCGCATTACATTCAGGAAGCCATTTATTGTAGCCTTGAGTCTATTCTTATAATATATTAATATTTTTATGTTAATGATACAAATATATTAAGTATACGTTATATATATATTGACTGAAGTGAAGATTAGAGAATTCGTAGAGTTGCTGCCCAAATTTGCATCACTAAATTCCACTCTATGTGAGAGTGGTGTAATAGATGTGCACGTGATGTGACTATTAGGGGATACCGGAGTGCATAAAGCGAATACTCCAGATAATGTCGAACGGTATTTATATAATCTTCTTCGTCATTTATATATTCATAAGGGGTTATTGGCTATTTCGTGAGGACTTATATATTGGCACGTGAGTGGCACTTAGGGGACTAGCTCCGGAGAAGCTGATAAAGAGTTGTATAATATTGTATCTGTATTCTGGTTTACTCTGTTGAAATCATAACACGAGGTGATAGTTATGTATAAATAGTATCTAAATTAATGGCTCCTGCTCAATATAGTAATTATGAGGTACTATCATAGGTATTAGTTCTGGAGCTCACTAGAGTATTAAGTAGTATTCTAAAGTATTGGATATGACCTATCCATCGAAAGCGTGAAGTCATTACTCAAATATTTATATCTAATATGTATAGAATTACATAATACTTATTATTATCTAGTTCGTATTGAAAGACAGTAGAGTTGGTGAGGATAAAAAAAGACTATATTAAAGGTGAGTATAGGTCAAGCCAACACTAATAAAGAAAAATATTGAGAAGGTTATATTTATTATAACGAATAAACAATAAGTGTATTTAAATGAAAACAATTAATTATTCAAGGTAAAGATGCGAAACCGCATACTCAACCTAAAAGATGATCAATAAACAATGCCTACATGGTGATTATATAATTACGCTAAGAGCTATAAAAAAATTATTGACGATTATGCTTTTTTTTACAAAATATGTTCCTTTAATGGGCTAACTCAATTATAAATAACTAAAAGAACTAGTTCAGCTCAGCTTTTTAGTTTTGTATCTGGATACAAAACGAGTTTCTTTGGTCTTAGAGTGTGTGTGCGATGTTTTTTTTAACTCTTAGGAAGCCTGGTTGAAAAAGAAAGACTCATCTTGCTTCATCATGCTTGATATGTAAATCTTTGAATCAAACATATATAAAAAATAAAGATGAACAATAAATCAAATAGAGATATATTCTATATAGAGGCTTGCGAGAGGAGGATATGATTTTCCTATCGAAAAACTATGCACATCTGTGAATAATAGTCTAAATATTGAATAGAGTAAAGCTAAATTTCAATAAAATATGTATAAAAGGGGATAATATTTGAACTTTAGATAATAAAAGAGTATCGAATAAGGGCCATATGATGTAAAATAGTTTATATTATATATATAACATATATACTTATATTTTAATAGCTTATAATAATTCTAATATAAGAATATAGATTTTATAGAAAGTCGTGATTATTTATAGAATAATAATATATAATATCATATGTATATTTATATATATATATGTACTATTAATTAAAAGAGATAATTAGGACAATTAGTCTGCATTTATAAATAGATACTGTAGACTTATCTCTTGCTTTAAAAATTTAATAATATAATATAATAATAAATATACATATAATTTTTATCAAAAAATATATAATAATATAATGATTAATATATAGAATAATATATAATAATAATAATATAATAAAATATTATTAAAATTATAATAAAATTATAATTTATTAAACGCATTCTTAAATGATATGTTAACACACACACTTTGCATGCAACATAATTAGTTAGGGTTTACACTCCAAAATTCTTCACCTATCGTTTTAATCAATATTACCAATTAATTTTATAATTATAATATATATATAAAAACATTAATAATTATTTTACTATATAAATAATATTAATAATCCCTATTCCAGTATATATATTTTTACAACCTGATTTTACCTATACTATTTTGTACTTACACTACAATGCCAATGCCGAGCTATGTCAACATATTACTGTGTCATAATTTATATATATTATATTGCTCACAGACGTTTTTTTGGATCAAATTATATGTTTTCGGACAGTCAGATCATATATCATATGGCATTTTTGCAACTTGAATCAAATTGTGTCATTTTACACTTGTAGAAATAGAAAATATTATAATTAAATAGATTTGTATAAAATCAAGTTTATTTAACACTCCCACTGTTAAAACATTAAGGAACCTTTTAATAGTTGTCTCATTCTCATTTCTAGGTCTCATTTCATGCGTGAAATTTTGATCAAAAATGAGAAAATTTGTCACAAGAACAACAACAACAACAAACGCAGCAGCAGCAACAACAACAAACACAGCAGCAACAACAACCACAACAACAACAACAACAACAACAACAACAACAACAACAACAACAAAATACAATCAATAACACCACAACCATTATTAGAGGCAAAGTTTCGTTCATGAAGAGTAAATGACAAAAAAAATTAAGTAATCCATATTAAATGAATAACATACAAGAAGAACCTTGTCATTATCAACGTCCTCTCCAAATCGGATTTATAAACAATACAATATCATATATATATATATATATATATATATATATATATATATATATATATTATATATATATATATTATATATATATATATATATATTATAGTTATATATCTTATATATTATATATATATAGTTATATATAATAATATAATATATTAAATATATATATAATATATAAATATATAATAATAATATATATGATATATCATTATATATATATATTATAATATAATATATATATATATATATATATATATTATATATATATATATATATATATATTACTATATATATATATATATATATATATAAGTTATAAGTGATTTGATGGAGATTGACATCTAACCTGGATTTCTCGAAAACTTTGAAACTTTGTATATGTTCTATTGGTATAATTTAAACTGAATTAGAAGGTGAGGTTTATCAAGTCTCTAGGTATGATATAGGGGGTACCTTCTCCCTGAAACGTGCTGGACAAATAATTGGCACGCCACCTTTCGCTTTGCCGAGTTTGGTTAGGCCCTAACCTCTCATCAATCCCAGGTGTCGATTGTCCATCGAATTATTATTATTCATTATATTAGTTATTATTATTATTATTATATTATTTTATTAATTATTATTATTATTATTATTATTATTATTTTATTATTATTTATTATTTTTTATTTATTATTATTATATTATTATTATTATTATTATTAGTTGTTTATTATTCTTATTATTATTGATTTTAATTACGTCAGAAAATACGAACCTTTCCCGGCTTCGATCCGCCTCCGAGCTCCGGACCCAGCCTCGCTTCGACTACAAAAAACCGCCTCCGGCTCACAACTACCGGCTTCCGCTTCGACTTCTGATCTGTCATGTGAACATGAATAATCGATTATCGAAGGGAATCGTTTTAAGAGAATCGAAAATTCCGATTCCTTACATGGGGAACTCGATTTTTTGATGGCTCCCGGCTGCGGCTATATAAGCTATCAGGGGGTCATTATATTAGGTACGGGGGGAGATGGCCTGTTATATATATTACCCCTGAGTATACTATTAACGGGCTACATCACCCCCTATGAGTCTTAGCACGGTTCAGCTCTGGTAATGAGTTTATATTTACTATATATAAAATCTAAATGCAGAGAGTCTTTGTTAGACATATGATTTACTATGAGGTATATATATATAAAATGTAGATAGTAAGGCTGAGTGAGTCTTAGAATTAGTATGAGTATCTAGTCTATAGTGAATATATAATATATCATATATCGTTACGTATAGATACATTAAGTATAAAGGTATTCTAACGTCCTATGAATTATACCTCATATAACGAAGGGTGGTGATAGGCCGCCAACCACTACCCTATAAAAATAAAAATATCTACTGTTTTACCGTATTAAATTACTTAAGGGTAGCCTGAATTTTTGAATTATATAAGATAAGGATATTTTTTGAGGTGGAAATATTTTATATTATAAACGGACTGATATAAGTTTAGGTTTATCTATATTATGTGAGGGAAGTATTCCACTGTAGGGAGTATTATAGTAGTACGATATATTATTATATTATAGGCTGACTTGGTATGCTATTGTGGAGCCGGGTGCGGTGCCTATATAAACATGAGTTAGTTAGGTGAATTGGCTCTGTACTTTAAGGCACCCGTGGTGCACGCTAATGCGAACTCAACGGCTCCTGTGGGATGATAGAGTCTGGAATTATATCGAGCTGGAATTTGATATTATTGTTCTGTTGGTTTCGAACGCATACACGTGGGGGTTTAATGTCATGAAATAATGTGAGCTTGGCTTGTTTTACGCAAGTCTATGGATGCTCACAGGATAGGTTTCCTTCTGGGAGCAACCTGAGTAGGTTTGCAAGTATTGAGAGCCCCTGTTCCGTAAGGAAGCTCCAGAAGGCTTCCAACAATTTCTATCTGAATGGAGAGGGAGAGGATCTTCTGTTCGCTGATGATACTTAGAGGGCAAAACATAATTTTATTCAAATTGGGTTTGAAAACAGCGTAAATAGAGTAAGATGCACAATACCAGTCCACTAGAAGGGACACCAGCAACATCAAGCAGACAGGGCTAACAGCAGTATACGATGGGAAAGAAATTGAAATGAATATCAGGCGGTCTTATTAGGAATTATAAAGGGGGATATATGCGCAGACAGACTCTCTGTATAGCTTCAGATATACCTAGGAAGCATATAAAGGGTAAATATTGTGATAGTGAGGTGTGATGGTTCGTTGTAAACAGTCGTCAAAACAAATTTGTCGGATGGCGTATGCTTTCCAAGCACTGGCTTGGATAAACACAAACTGCGTGTTCTAGGATTGGTTCCGAAGAGATGAGGAGACACATTTCAAGAAAATTTTAAAGATAAACTGCTTGGAAAAAAGAGTGAAAGGGCCAGTGAAAGTTTAACATATTTTACTATATTAAAATATTGAAGTCGTATTAAAATAATGTTATATGATTAATAAAAGAAATAATATTTTGCGTGATCTGATATTATATGGGCATAGATAGAGACTATCTTTCTTATAAATAATTTAACTACATTTGAATCAAATTGCTTGTCAGTTTTTACACTTGTAGAAATAGATAAATATTATAATTAAATATAGTAAAAAATCATAAAATTTATTGATAAAGGATTTAAATTGATGATGATGAAATATTAACAAATATTAAATCTTGAGCTTTTAGCCAATGGCAAAGCCATAATTTCCATTAGAAAAACACGAAACACCAATAAATTCTTTAATGATAACGATTTTAAAATACACAATATATGAACATAAATTAATAACCAATTAATTTTATATTTCTCTCAGTGTTTCTTACAATCCTGAAGGGTGTCGTTGCAAAATTTCTGTACTTGGGTGACACTAGCAATGTTTTAATTAGATCTTTTAGCAGCTTATCCGAAGTCAACATTAATGTGTTAATTGGCTTATTAAAACATTCCTATGATAAGAAAATTACGAGAATAAAGTAATTAAAAACATTGTCAAATTCATGATTTGTATCAAACAATGCAAAGTTTACTGTTAATCAGCACTCCCTGTACTGTTTATAAAATTGATCTCTATGGATCTATTGATTCTTTGAATACTCGTTAATTTTAAGGATAGCCTTTCTCAATAGTAGTGTCTCACTATACTCATATTTCCATAGGTCTCATTTATGTGCGGTGTTAAATATAATCTGATTGAACCAAGTTAATTAATGAGACACACTATTATCGCCCTCTACAAAGACAACATACAACAACGAATAAACAGTCAGCAGGCAGCAACAACGCTACAAATTACAAACCAACCATCAACCCCTCTCGGCTTTCTGTCCATACACCGCCAGCAACAACAACCAACAGGCATTACTCTTTAGCATTATATATTGGATCCTATTCCGACTTTGATCTAATACTGTTCTTTAATTCGATATTCCCTATTGACACATAACTATTCACAAAACAAGGATCAAATCAATATACTATTAATAGCTAAATCTATATTGTTACACTTTTTTAAGCAATACTTTAGGTTGAATTATTCTCCTGAGTGGTACACAAACATATGCAGTAAAAGTTTTCCGTATCATATAGACATGAGTTAAAACTCGCCCAAAATAAAAAATACTTTCAAGTTTAACTCCATGATAACATGGAATACCATACATACAAGAACGGTGGAAATCATCTTAGTTAGATATCATCAACGTTTACGGAATCTCCCTCACAATCATCGATAATTTATAAACAAGGGGACAATTATCATAATATCTATAATAGTTTATGAATCAATCACTACTTGCTTCTATATATTGAATTCATAAATTCAATATTCTTAGTTTAGTTAAAAATTGGGGTAATGTTTATTTATAAAATTACCCCTTAAAATTACAGTTTAGAAATCAGTTTTAAAAGTTCAACCATCCACCCTTCCCTTCATACCATAATAAATAATAGTATATATATAGTAATTATATTCCAATTTTCACTTAGATACGTTAAAAGATCATGCATATAATATATTGGTATTATCAGCAACATATATTCCAACTTCCATCTTTCGGTTACTAATCTTCTATTGGTAACCAAAAATTATGGTTATACCAAATCAAATGAATATCATTTTGGATAAACGTAACAAAGTTTTTCATATACATAATTAATATGATACTTCTACATCAAAGATAAGGTTAGATAAATTAAGATATGTATATACATAACTAAAGATAACCAAATGAATTACTTTATTTAAACACGAATAATATAAACGTATTTAAATTTAACTAATAGTATTCTGATCTAACTTAAATATTATATAGTATAAGTTAATATTAACATATATCAATACAAATACGTAACCTATGCACATTTTTGTAGTCATAAGCATATTTTCATAACAGAGACATGTTTAATCTAGTATTAATCATGGGTAACATTTGACAGAAAATTTATATTCATATAATAACCTATGTTATTTAATTAATCTATAATTTGTGTAAAAGATCATGAAATAAAATATTAATATATGTCATTATACTTATAAACGTGATATAACATAATGATATTTTCTAACGTTAATTAAGCTGCTATATTGATCACTCTTTCATAAATAACTTAATTAGAATCTAATTAGCCTCACAATCACGACAAATGTACTGACATAGTATGACAGTATACTCATTTAAAACATGAAATCAACTGTATGCAGTTAACTCCGGGAGTATACAACAATAATAAGGGTTCGTTAAATCGCTAAACTGGATTTCTCTGTTAACATATTATCGCAAAACTTTTCGCTAATAGTAAAGTGAATTACTCATATTAGGTCATATCAAAAGGTTACGTACTCCTAAACTGATTTATATCGCGACTGCTGTTTTTCAGATCTCATAGTGATTCGATATAATTAACATGAGGCAAGTTTAGTTCACTTCTCGCTGAGAGCGTGCTGAAATAATTGGGTTACGTCCCTTTTAACAATTTAGTCCTGCTATCCCTCGAGTGATTTATTTCTGTAGATAATCGGTTAAAGGCCTAAACGCATAATCAATCGTGAAATAACACACTAGGTGGTACTCGATTTTGTCCATATCGAATTATTGGTTTAATTATAATATAATTATTGTTATTTTGGTTAATACTAGCGTGTTAAAATTTGAGTTGAAAAGGCTGCAAAATCTTATCATAAAATTATAATTATAAGGATTTATTCTCTAATATTATTGGGTTATATATATTATTTATCTGATAATGTTCTCTACTTACATTTACTATATACTGTATTGATTATTATTCAAGGGAATAAACATGTTATTTAACTTGAGTTTTATCGTTTATAGGAGACTTAATTCAATCTTTAATCATAATTGTCAGATGGACATCTGTCATATAAAAGCTTTACGTAGAACACGTTACCTATACTCATTGAAAATCACGTAACAAGGAGCTATTCTCGTGCTTAATGATCCTTGCTCGCGTTACGCCTTCCGTGCTTACCGACTATTGGGGGACACAGTTAACAGCTCATACCGGCTCCAAACGAATCTGTCCTCATACCGGCTACCCCTTCAACTGGGGCTCCTTCGGCTTGTATCCGCAGCCTTAAACCGCCCAGACTCTGAACCTCAACATGCTTGATCATGACAATTTAAAACCATAAAACATATAATTTATTACTCAAGAACGGAGATAGATATATAGAAGACATATAGATAAAATTTCTTTGAATAAATATCATGCGAAGATTTATAGCTATAATAGCTAGGATCTCAGCTATTGTATGTTTATGTCTTACACGATGGCGTGCTAGCACGGCTTCACGTAAGTCGCGCTTACAAACCCATCCCACGCTACCGGTCCTGCTCCAGGTTCAGCCGTCCTTGGTTTCCCGACCATGAATACTATCTACATTGGGTTTAGAGTTGAGATTTCAATCGGTTAAATTTGATTTGTGTTCAGATGGGGTTTACGCATGGTTGACGTTAACTATCGCTCGATATTAGATGAATGGTTATCGTCTTCGGGGCGCCAATACAGAAAGGGGGCTCCCCACACCCACAAACTAAAAAAAACATCGACTTATTGTTCGTATACCTAAAAAGGGCTGAAATTTGATAGAGAGGATTCAGAGATCTGAATTTAGACAGAGTTGGTATCGGAAATCTGAGGAGTTGGGCATTCGAGCTGATAGCGTGGCTGTCATAGCGAGCCTGAGTGACGGTTGCTCTGACAGCTATATAAAAACTCAAATGGGCCTAACATTCGTTACAATTACAAAGACCGTTTGGTGTCGCTTAATCATTAAGAAATTGTTTAATGAGTTCAGAAACGCACTACTTAGACACACATCTCCATCAGAAACGTTTAGAGAGTGTATAATCTAAAGTTACCAGCTATATACATTAACGAGACTTGCCGGTGGTTCTAAGGACCCCCCCATTATGACGAGGGAAGAGTTCTGAGTAAACATAGAGAATAACAAACGACCTATCAGAGGTGTTCAACAAACAGAAGAACAGCGTAACGAAGGATCGCGAAAACGGAAGGAAGAACAGGATCGCATTGGTATTGTCACAAGATGGACGCGGAAAGCGATAAAGACTAGATAGAATAGAAAGGATGTGACTAGAATCATGATGTTCATGATCCAAGTGTAGATTGACTAGCTTGCGTAACATATTTAGGCTGAAGCGGCCTACACGAAATTGCTCAGGTGCTAATTCACGAGTACTCCTATTAATATTGTTTGTTTAATTAGAAGGCTTTGCTCAAAATGATAGATGCCCAATATCTTAGATGATTCATTCAGGTCTAGTAATGTCTTCGAAATAATCGGACAAATTCACTGATCATAAAAGATACAAGAATATATATAAATACAGAGTTATATTTAAAATCAAAAATAAATACAATAAAATAAATAAAATTTCTAAATTGTTTTATGTTTATACGGTCCTTTAACAAATTTAACAGTTCGTTTTATCAATACACGCAACTAGATTTATGGCAGCTAAGTAATAACAGAAATTAATCAGTAAATGATCACATCGAGTGTAAAATCAAGCGTATAGAGCCCTTCAACTTTGGGGACTCACTGACTTTAATATGGGCCGCTAATTTCATTACTCTATCTAGATGTAAGTCGTTAAATTGAATTCACAATTACTCTGTCGAATGATATAAAAGGAACTCTATCGAGATCTACCTGATCATTGTCTTTGTCTATCACAGACGCTCTTACACCAGCTAAATCTAGTAAATCTCAATACCACCTATACCCCACCACCTCCCCTGTCCATCCACCCAATCGATCTATATTGGTAGATTCTTTCTATTTGTATATGCTAACTACTATTTTGATGCTAAATTGATCAAGTCACTATAATTTCTTGGTGTCTATTAGAGTAAGTCATTTTTGGATTAACATATAATTGATTCAAACGATCAATATATATTTAGGTATATTTTTAGTATCATTATTTTGACCTATTTACTATAAACACTAAATAGATAGTGAACTAGACACAGTACAAGAGTCACACATCATAAAACTCTAAAAAGCCTACCATTCTTCTATAGCACCCCTACTCACTAGTTCCATAAACGGTAACATAATTCCAGTGTATTATAAGTTGATACTACTAACTCTCATGAAACTATAGATATTGAATTCTAATTGATCGTCAAATTGATCAAATCATAAATCATTTGGTTAGTAAAATTGTAATGTTTTAAATACCCATTAATCAGTAATTCCAGCTATAACTCATATCACCAACACTCGCCACGCCTCTTATTACACTTCTATCAGCCCTTAATAATCCCCTGAAAAGGTCTCTCATTACTACTACTTACAACTCGAGGTTAAGGGTCATATTTGTATCCTAAATATGATTCAAAAGGTCTCACTTTACTGAGTCATTCATTACTTTGCGAGTAAATGCATTAACATGATAAAAAAAATTCTTTAAATACAAAGATACAATTTTTTTGTATATATTCGCTCCACGGAACTAATATCAGACTATATATATCCAGGTACATTAACTAAGGAGCTCAAGATATGGAGAGAGTGCTATGTCAGGTCTATAGAATTAAGCAAAAAATTGCTAAAAGTAACCAACAAACGTATTGCTTAAGCAACATTCTAATCAAAGACTAAACCCCCGGCCTTTATAACCGAAATGCACAACACGTCTATAATTAACAACACGCTCCTTAACTGCACTCTAATATAAAGACGCTACACTATATCGTAACTCTAATCGATACTCAATTACAAAAAAAGCTGTTAACGCCTTCTGCTATCCATGTTGTCAGTAGTCAATTGTCTAAAGCAGATCAATGTTAATTTGAACTGAAGTGAATAGTATTACGGACTATGAACATTTGGTGAAAAATTCTCGGTGAAACTCTTGACTCAAGAATAGTATCAGATTAATACCACTTTGTTTAATCACACTGCCAGTAAAAATAACGTGTGAATCAATTAGGCTGACATGTGACTGTTGTCTCTATAACTTAACAACATCGATAGTGTTATTAAAAGTCTATTCTACTGAGGTTTCAAGTTAACATGCATTACCACTATAGCAGTTCATATCCTGTAACTTCCATAATTTTAATGTCTCATACACACAACTGAACATAATCCTGACACAGTGCATTATAAACATTGAATATAAATAGATTATCAACACACTGGTTTACCATAAAAGTTGCGAGCACTTAATTAATTACAGCAGTAAACCAAGTACTAATTCATATAAGCACGATACGTTACACTACAAAGGACATATACAACAGCTATTTCACTCAAAAAATTAACCAACACTTGTAGTTCAAAGCATATAAAAGCGTAAACATCACAACATCACATACAATGTTTCACTATTTCCAGTAAGAGACAAACTCTAAAACATAGTGGGAGTAATGAGCCCCTTTGAAAGGGTTGTTGTTTAACTCTAGCACTAAATAGGTTATATTGCACAGACATTGGTGGTAAGTTATCCATCACCCAGATCCAAGACACGGAGATTGACTACATAGACGCGAGTGTATATTCAAAGCTTATTCCTCACATCAATTGACCGAAGCACGAGGGAATATGGGAACTGAATTAACTTTCAGCCCATTTCGGGAGCTTATGAACGGAGACGTTTCCACAACTTAAACATCACGCTGAAGTACTAAACATTCCGGCAACTTGGAGGAGGATAAAAATCGTATAGCTAAACACATTCAGTTTCATCAAATCTTATTTTGTCTACACAAGTCATAATCTTCTTAACTATTCTCTTTCCGGTTCATCTTTCTCCCTTAGATTTATCATTGTAGTGTTAATATATTTTATATTTAACTAATAATTATTTTATAGTAAATACTATATGCTGGGAAAATTATCTAATTATCTAAGATATGATCCTTTTTACTAGATTATTCGATATTTATTTTACTCTTTTATCTATTAACTTACAGTTTCTTTCGCAAATGGGGGGCTCTAAACTCATAACACATCAGAAATAATTAGTTTCTCTGTGTAGAAAAAAATATTCTAACCAAATAGTAAATCCAATACTATGTAATATAAGTTTAAACTGATTTTAAAGCTAGCTAAATACTAGTAACTATACTTCAGTAAACACCAAACCATTCAACAAACCTTTATTCCCTCATCCAATAACCTCTCTTTCCCATGGAGTATTACTTGAATTCTATTTGCGATCATGTCTACAGGGCATGTGAATGTTCGGAAGTGACAATGCCCGGAGTATGTGTAGGGGATCATACAGGTATCACAACATACAAATCACAAGTCTGCTTTCATCTGTGAATAAGTTCAAGAAACCACTCGAAATCACTCTATAGTCCTAGTAACTGTTAACCTATTACGCTCTTTTCATCAAATGTTAACTAAATCCTCTTATCATCACTTCTTCCATAGCTTCACAACTATACACTAACACCTGCTTCTTCCTCATTTTGCACTCTGTGCTTTCTTTTTTTTAGTCCAAACAGAAACTACTACTAACTCGCTAATGGCAGGGTACGACAAACCTAACGACACAGCAATCAAACCGGCTGTTAGGGACTTATAAACCCCTCATAAATTGACGTAGAAATATCATTGGAGAGCTACTATAATCTGAATAAAAGACATTTCCAGTGCACATTTAAACAACGAGTAACCAGCTACTAAACTGCCATCGTACAAATCCGTAAACAAATAAAATATAACCATATACCACTTGGTGGTTCAATGTCTATTATCATATCTAAAAATATCTATAGATGTTAAAATTTGGTTTAATCATTAATATTGCGTTCAATTATATAACTTCGCATTCTAACAGAACGGCATAATCCCATGCAGGGTGGAACGCCCAACCAGTGACTCCAAACTCTCTACAATCGAATTCCCGATAATTACTGAACCGAAACTCAGAGAGGAATTCTATAAGAAAAATATTGCTCAAAACTCTGGGAATATACACAAATTCCTTTTTCATACCATTCGGACAACAATATTCTGTAAAGCCTTGACGTCAGAAAATTTCACTAATGCTAAGAGATTCCATCTCTCATATATTAGCTCTTCAGTCTAAATATGGTGGAATAAGAGCTTGAGCCGGGCCAATCGAATAACTTCGCCTAAAAGACACAATATGGGAAGATGTCATTATTGTAAAGCGCCTAAAACTAGGTGTGAGCATGATCGTTTAAGACAAGGCGTGAGAATGAGTATTAGCTATCAGCTCAAAACGATCGTAAACTCCAATCGCCATTCACCCATCTATGCAGATCCCCTCACTCCCAAAACCACTGTCGCTTAATTGATTCTTTTGAGAAACTCATTGACCTGTACAAGTCTCACATATTGTATCTGAAAGTAATCATTTTTGGATAATTAACATAACATAGAGAGACTAGAGTTTTTGTATTTATTCGGGATGATCTCTATGAATACTATTAATGTCTTAAAATAGCAACATAAGTTTTAGTTTGCATCATATTAAAGCAATAATCATATTATATACCTTGAACTATAAGAATTATATAATTGGAGATGAAGAGTTGCAACCTACTAACGATTCTCGCGTGTCGAATAATTATATCGTCATAACTCAAATTCTATTACTGAAAATTACTTTACTAAATTATACTCAAATAAGAGAATAATAGCTAACAGGTCATTATTTAACAATCACTCCGACTACTTGTTCCACGCTATAACTTTTTACCTAGATATTCAGAAACAGGTAAATATATAAGTCCGATTATAATTTCTAATAACTCAAAATTACCTTATTACAAAGTTAGCCCTATAATAATAACCTCCATACTCATTTATTTATAAAATCTTTAAAATAGTATTCCCCCCAAATAAAAGGGAAAATACAGTCCTAAGGGCCACTATTATTATGATTGAACTAATATCTATTCACTCAAGTGTGTCACTACGTTCGAGTATATAACGTCATTTGAAACTATGAATTAATCGCTAGACATTAGCAATACAACTTCTCTATAGGGTCAAGGACATACGAGAGGTTATTCTCGCACATACCAAAAACATTATAACTTATAGGTATGAGCGTCTTCTTACTCAACATATTTCATTAAGTCAGCGCTTATTAAACTACTAAACAGTAATATCATTTACTCATATATATAGTTCTATACGCATTATTACTCTAACAAATGGTGTTATTAATATTCACACTTAGTCATAGTTAATATTGGTGAACATAAAAGCGTACTAACTTAGAATATAACATGTTTATCATATAGAGCGTCGAGAATAGGATCTAAAGCTTATTATACATATATATATAATATTTATATTTATAATCACCTATTCTCAGAGTAGGGAAAATTACCCAATGGGATAATGAGCCCTGAAAGTTACGTAGTACGATAAGGGTGGTTTTGTATTATGAGAGGGGGTCTACTCACCGAGGTGATTAGTACGCTGGAGTATTACTTACTCACTGAGTTATATTGTATTAGGGTAAGGTTCAGCCCTTCGGGCTGAGGCTCAGAGCCCGCCTCGGGCTAATCGTAAAAAACGTAAATTATTTATTAGTAAGATAATTACTATATAATCAATATAAAAAATGAATAAGAAATTTTTATATTATTTTATTTTATTTATATCTTATTTTATTTAGGTTATTATTTAATTTATTTATTATATTTTAATCTTTTATTTCTTTTTATTATCTTGAATTAGGTATCTGAGAGACAGTGAGTATTGTATTTCGAAATATCTCTAATCTAAATCCCACATAAATATACATATATATAAGACATTTATAAGATGTGTTAATGCTAGCATTATATAATTTTAATATTCAGGCTTATACCTATATAATACTACCTCCTAGTATCGTAAGCAGGGCTGGCCGGAGGCTGGGAACCGGAGCCCATGATTCTGTCAGGAAATCGAACTTTGCGTGATTCTCATAAACGATTCCGTTCGAGAATCAATTATTCATGGTAGCATAGACGTCGGAGCCGGCAGCGCAGTGGCCAAGCCACGGCGGACGCAGCTGTCAACGGAGTCCCCGGAGAGTCGCCTCTGAGATGCAGACTCCGTTATCGTCGGCAGCTCAGGTGCCCTCGTGGTCCCATATGCCTGAGGATCATGTTGGCCTTCATGCTCCTTGGCTTCATGTCTCTTGCCGTATGTCGGTCCTCGTTTTTATATACATGCACACTCTGGAGCTATCTTTATTTTTTTAGCTCTTCCACAAGAACAACTGCGTCTTCTGACTGGGGAGTCTTCTACAAATCCGACTTCTACGTGACTAATAACCCTCATGAAAGTGGCGTGAGGGGATGATATTCTGATTCGATTCGGTGTGATAATAACATATATAATAATGAAATATAAGAATAATAATAACAATGTTGAATACTGATATGTTAATATATTAAGCTAGTTATAATTTAATTAATTAAATCTGTCGCAATAATCCGAGCAACTCAGAGTCATCCACTCAGCAACAGTGAGTGATCCAAGAATCGGGACGACATCCGAACTCCTCACACATTCCGGTATACATAGATCTCCCGATTGAGTAGGCGTTAGGCCTCAACCGAACTCGTTCAATATTTCTGTGCTTAAAAAGCACTCTGACCACTCTAAGACAACCCGTCGAGTGAGAGAGTGTGGCAGGGCTTTCGTTTACTTACCGATATATATAGTGTGAGTGTGTAGAGGTTGTGGTGCGCGCGCGCCGGAGCCAGATGTTCTTCCCAGGGGACGTCCAACCCGCACTGATCCTATACATACGAGATCATAGTGAGAGAGTTTGAAAACTCTAACCCATCCTATATCCGCCAACTCAGTTTTCACATAACCATCAATTATTTGAAGAGACATATAACAACAAGTTCCTGATATTGACATAACATCATGAACCGGCAATTGTAATGACTTATTATAATTAGTTATATTTAACGTAAGAATGAATACAATTTCTTAAAAGCATTAAATTACATTGTCATTAGCTATATATTATTATTACATATATATATATTACTTAATATGTTATTATTAATATATATTATAATATTTTATATATATATTAATTATATTAATATATAATTATATATATATTATTAATATATATATATAATATAATCATATTATTAATATAATATATATATATATATATATATATATATTTATATATCATTATATATAATATTAATTATATAAATTAATGTATGTATAATATAATATATTTAATTAATATTGAGTTATGTTATAAGTATTATATTATAATATTATAATTATATATAATATTATATATTATATTAATATATGTATATTGAATAGTAGAGTAAGTAGATAGTAAGAGAGAGAGAAGAGAAGGTAAGATACGAGGATGAATAAGTCAATAAGAATTACTGCTGTATGACATTTATGTGATTTACTACAATATAATACTAATCATCTACATTAGTTACTATTGTATATCAATGGATAATGATAGTTTATCCAACTAAACTCAAGCTTGAATATTTCTTCATGTATATTTAAATACATCTTATATTATTTATTGTAATTTTTATAATTACTATATTAAAAGATAATCTAATATAATTTGATCGTTCGTCATATATATAGTGTAGCATATGTACAATAAGACTGATATTTTGTTTATATATAAGGACTGTATCTTTGTCTATTTTCACGCATTATATATTGAATTATCTTTTGGTATATTATCTTATTATTTATATATATATTAATCCATTAATTATTTACTTTATATTACTACCTGCAAATATTTAAAGTTAATATTGGTTTTTGTATGCATTCATCAATCTATCTTGGACTTAAAGTTATACCTGAGTGTTGGATATATATATATATTATATATATAATATATTATATATATATATATATATATAATATATATTATGATATCAATATATATATTATTATATCTATATATATATATATTAGTATATATATATATATATATATATATATATATATATATATATATATATATATATAATAATAATTATATATATTTATAACTTATATTTAAACGTGCTTTTATCCCTCTAATCCTAAGTAGTGGAGATAGGACCACGGGGGGGAACCACCAGGTAAATCGAACTGTTATTAAGCAGCCGCAATCCTCCATACTGCTATCGATCTGGGAGATATTTGAACTATATACTAAGCGGTCGACTCCTCCTGGTTATGCGAGGTCGGCGTACTACAGCCTCCGTCGGCTCACGGAAGCGCAGATACTGTCCCTCTGCTCTCGAGTCCCTCGGAAGCTGGAACTCGCGAGCCTCAATACTATCTGCGATTCCTGTCAGGAATCGATTTTGCGTTCATAAACTCCGATTCCTTCGAGTAATCCAATTATTTCCGGTCAAATGAAGTCGGAAGCGTAGCCGGAGCGGAGTTCCCGTGAGCTCTGGAGCTCCGAGTCCGAGGAGTAGTGAGTTCAGGAGCCGGAGACGGAGTCGGGAGATCCGGAGGCTAGGATGGCGTAAGCGTTTATAAAAGATTCTCACTTCCAGAAATCGTTTTGCGCACGTCAAATAACGAAATCCTAGAAAGGGTTTCGTATTTTCGAATGTAAATAATAATAATTAATAATAATAATAAATAATAATAAAATATTAAATTAAATTAATAAATTATATAAATATATAATAATTAATAATATAAATAATACTATAAATGATTTTACGAATCGGATCTATATATATACCTAAGGTTCTCATACGTGATGCGTAATTGATATGTGGTTTAGGACCTAACCGAATCACTCTCGATTCTCATATCATCGGAAGCGGCAAAGGGCGTCAAACTATAGGAAGCTTTCATTAATTGCAGCTTCTCGTGGAAGATGGTTAGCCTCACATTTAATATAACATCCTAGAGATTTTGAAAACTCACTCAGTAATCCAGTTTAATAACCTTAACTATAGTATAATATTAACATTAACATAAGTTGTCTCTAAAGGGGATATTAGCTTTTATCTAATAGTTTTTCGAGAAACCCGGGTTAGTATGACAATATTGTAATTAGTAGCTATATTATAATAATTATATTATATTATATTATATTTAAATATAATTATTTAAATATTTTACGGAAATTACAAAACTACTACCGGGTATAAATAAAAAGAATTAGAAACTTAATTTTATATTATATATATATATTATATATATATATAATATATATTAATAATATATATTATATTTATAAACTATTTATATTATATATATATATATTATAATATATATATTATATTAATATATATATATTATAATATTATTAATATATATATATAATAATATATGATATATACATATATTATACTATTAATATAATATTATAATAGTATGCAGATGAAGAGAGCTAGTAGAGAGTAGATTAAGAGAGTAGAGAGAGAAGGAGGGGTAAGCGAATAATACCTTAGTTTATGACATTAAGTTCTAGAATATATATCATCATTTACAGAGTGATATTCCAGAAGTAACTAAAGTATATACAGCTTAGAGTTTATCTTTCATGTATATTAAACATTTGTATGTATAGACTAAGATAAATTAATTAATAATTGGGCGTTACGTTGACAAAGACGTTTTGTTTTTTACGTCGTTCATAGATCTATTATCACCATGCGTTATCAAGATTTTTGGTATCCATTATGTAATTTTTATTATTTTATTTATAACCTTTATAATTTTCATATATAGTATATTCCTTGTAAAATTACTTAATTTGTCAGATATGGTCATATCTCATATTTTGAATAACTTAATATTAGTTCAGGTTAGAACAGAATGTTGGACTTATGGGAAGTATTTTTACTTCAATAATTTCTCCACGACTTATTATTATTATTATCCAACTATAAATAAATAATTTTCACTCTTTTCTTTTTTATCATACTTATATTATTTTTATTAATCTCATAATAGATTAGCAGTCGGGTACAGGTAATAAGGGCGGTTATTATCATAGGTAGGGTTATATATTAGGGTATAATATATATACCTATATCTAGTCTGGAACCTATTAGGTATGTATATAGTAATAATTTTTATATATAAACTACGTATATAACATTTTTAAGATTTTTGAGACTTATAATTACTTGTTTTTGCCACAGTTAGTCATTAAGTGATAGATAAAATAAAATTATCAAATATTGGTTCAACTTTGAGCTACTTTCTCCAAGCTTATTATACGTGCTTGTAATTGTCCTCAGAAATAGTACATAACAGAGGTAATAAAAAGGGGGAACCACAGGATAAACTCGAATTGTATAAGACCGGCAATCTCCTTAACAATAATGCTTACTGTCTGTGAGGATTTAATTCCTCAGAGCAGTTCTCAAAATCTCGTTTTGGAGAGTCGGGACGACACTCAGACCTTCCCTGGCGCCATCGTAGGGGGTATCACTTCAATCTCTCATTCTCACTAGCTCTCTCAAATCTCTTCTAATCACTCTTCTCTTTTTCTTCATTCTCTCTCTCTCTCAGATCAGAGTGTAGAGTATTTTATATGATATATACAATGGATGCAATAAAAAGTGATGCAGCGAGTTCTTTTTTTTCATGGTTTGTTAATTGAAAAAAGAAAAAAGTTTATAATATATATATTCATAAAATAGATATAATTATATTCATATATAATAAATACTTAAATGATGTACTATAATTAATATTCACTTGCTATGCTTACTGTCATATCTATATATTTCTATATATAACACTTATAAATCCTTGGTTGAGTAGTTGTAATCAATTATTACGGCTATCATTTTAGGTAATGTCAAATATATATTCAAAACTGTCAACCTATCGGACTACTTATATTGTTATATTCTTGTTATATTTTCCTAATATACATTTATATTATAGTTTTCTTTTTTTAACTTTATGATATATAACTTTTTATTTATCTAGGTTTATTATTAATTTTTTATTTTGTATTGTTATTCGTATTTATTAATTTTCCCTATATTTTTGAAGTGTGTGATTACAAAATACAATGAAATATGAGAGACAGGTGAGAAAAGACTATTTATATATATACTCAATCTTCTAGTTGTATAAAATTGCACACAGCAGGAATTATATGTGTGAACATTGAAATAATCGTATTTATTATGGATTTATTACTAGAAATTTATTGTCTTTCTTTAACACTTGCTGATCAGTATCTCATTTATAGTTTCAAAAAGGTTTTTAAATAGTAAATCGCATATCAATTGGCAGTAAATGTTATCACATAGTCATATTATATAATATACTGTATATTATTATAACTTGGAAATGTTATATTTCTTAATGTTACTAAACAAAAAATATATATATTCTATTTCTAAAATTTTCTGTTTGAATCAGTTCTTATAAAAAAAAATATCTTCTTTAAATGTCTTATTATTACTTGAATAACAATTATTTTGTTATGAAAAAATTATTAACACTTATTTGAAAATATAGGTCTTCTGCTGGAGAAGGTTAAAGACTACTGGTCTCCAGCTAAAGCCTGAAACCTTTAAAAAGGCCAGTATCACTACAATCAAGTTATTTACACATGCCATTGTCATTATTAGTTCTGGGCATATTAAATTTATATTTATTGCTTAATTCTACAATGGACTAGGCTAAATTTGGTTGAGCCTGTAACAAATAGCCAATTTCCAGTCTTGGTATATATAATCAAACCTTTATTGCTCTTCTTTTTATAAAGTGTAAAAGTAATGTATTAAATATTACACGCGCAGATTTAAAATTTAGAGAAAAAAACTAATAAACCGTTGCGGTAACTGAACAAAAAAAAAAAAATTACTCAAAACTACAAAATTAGGGCTGCGGAGCCGGAGCCGGAGCCTAGACCAACAAAGATGGATTCGGGAAAAATATATTTTATCTATAAAATAAAGTTATTTAACTATTTGATTTGACTTCCAACTTTTAATTCTATTTCTCTTTCTTCTTTTTTTCTATGCATTTCTCATTCTACTTCACCTCCATCTATTTCTTTTTCTTCTTCATCTCTATCTCCTTCTCTTTTAATTTTTATATCATTTTGTTCTTCTTCCGTATATATCGATTAATCACTCAGATTCTATTTCTTCCTCTCTTTTCCCGTCAACCCTATCTAATTCTCTTTCTATTTTATCTTCATCTTAAGCGCTATCCGTATGTACATCACTATTTATTTAGAGATTTCACTAATTAAACTATTTCCAAGGTTGCAAATAACTTTTTGTAACCAGCGCAAAAAAAATCACAAGCTATATTACCTTCAACCCCAACCTCAGTATGTAACGCGACATATAAAGCACGATACATAACTCTGCGATAGTGAGCGGATTAATTCCTGACATTCTTAACACTATATTTTCATTTTTCATTTTCTTCAAATTTTTCAATTTCCCTGCAAAGTATTCTGGTAATATTTGGTTTTCCATTAGTCATTCAAATACAATTTTAACGATTAACACCTATGACAATTACTTACTATACTAGATGTTCAGATCAGAAAAACTCACAACTAAGTATCTTTAAATCTTAACAATGACCTAATAGTACGAACCGGATAAACTAGTACTGAGATACATATTCTTAACATTTACCTATGCACGACTAATAATACTTACAGTGTAGTTCGCAATCAGCAAAACTCACAAATCAAGTGTTGTTACATTGTAAACAATAACAATGTCGCTAATTCTAACTTCAAACTTACATGAAGACATACACAATGTTATCAACATTAATGTAAGAGCTACAAATTATGAAGTTAAGTTCGAAAACTTAAAATTAATTGTGGAACATAAAAATTCATTTTTATGAGAGCAAAAAAACACTGATTACAATATATCAACTTTAACGAATTCGTAAATCTTCATGTATGACACGCTTAAATGATTTTTAGTTCGGGGTTTATCATTATCATAGTATTTTGTTTAAAAGTTTATTATTTTAATTGAAATCTCCGAGTGGAAATATCAATAGAAATATAGATTGTTTGTAAATAATTTGCTTCTTTTAGGATGCTCCCTTCTTTTGGGACTACTGTCATACTGCTGACAGTACCTGTATATTATCTAATTCCGTAATGGGATTTAGAATCAAAGGATAGTAATATCATTCTCGGTAAGTTCTCTAAATAGAAGAGTAGTCTTATTTGTAAGATGCACTTAGTCAAATTAGGACGATAATTTAGGTATCCTCTCTCT
>JABUQX010051494.1:0-23522 GCA_015478945.1 Trachelipus rathkii | reverse complement strand
TAATCTTATATACCTGTATTTGTAGATATGAGATATAACTATAGAAACGCCATAAACATCTACAACTATCCTATTTTTATATTATATTTATTCCTATTTTATATCATTGTATATATTATATATATATATACTATTATTATAATATATTATAATAGGCTATATTTTTGATAAATATAATTATAAATGAAAGATAATAGCAGTTATATTTTTTGGTCATAATATCATAATATATGATATACAATTATTAAATGTTTTATGACACTCAATATATAACATTATCTCATAACAGTTGTGACTCTTATTATACAAATGTTACTATATTATCTAATAAAATCATATAAAATTCCCTATACTACTCTTATATATATAATATATATAAAGGTGGGAGATTTATATAATAATACAAAATATTGAATTGTATATACGTCCAAATCTATAATTTATTTTAAGTATATATTATTAATAATAAGATAATATATAAATTATGATATGTGATGCCATATAATTTAAGGCATAACTGAAATGCATCTACTTAAAACAATGTAAAACTTTGATATAATGCTTCTCAATTTGCATAATATATTAATTCATACTCATTATATTATTTATATGATCATCCGTCATGTAATATTATAATATGCAAATTCCTAAAAAATGCTACCTCATTTATATGATCAATATACATTTATTATACTATATGAAATTAGCTGAAAACCAATATAGTTTAATCACGTTAAACCTATAATATATACGAGTACCATTAGATATTCTTACTTAATTGATTTTGAATGTTCCAAGTAAATTTAATGCTAAAACACACTCTACTAATGTTGAAATATATAGTGTATGAGTACTATCATGTGACTATATGTTACCTAGATAAATATTAAAAATTATTTAAATAACTATTTATATAATAATATTATAATAATGTAATCTCGAAATGAGGTTTTCATATACCTACTAATCATAGGGCAACCATACATATATATATATTACTATTATATATAGGAGCTACTGCTCAAAGGTTAATGTTTTTTATAAAAATATTTTCACACTAAATTTGTATATTGACCACTTTGGCTTTCATCATATATCTCATAGTACTGACATACCTCTCAATATATATTTATTATAGATTAACATATATTTAAAATAAAGCCGATCCTTCAAAGTATGTATGTATTTAAATCTAGAATTTATTGGTGGAAATTTTTTTAACGTCGACTCCTTTACCTATATTTTATTACTATATATATAGTATTTATGAATACTCTATCACTTATGTAAGATGTGTAGTTGATTAGGTATTTTACCTATATATATATCATTTCAAGATTAATATATATATGTGATAAAAAGAAAGATAATATACTTCAGCAAATATCTCCAATTATAAATTGTTATAATGCTATAATCTATTAATAATGATTGTATTAGGCTAGATAAAAAATCAAGATAAACCTAAGAATACTATAAAATTAGACTATAATAGTAATAAATTCTCTTATGACATCTTTAGGCATAAACTCAAATAATAAATATCACTAAAGATAAGCTCTTTAATCGTAATTTGACAAATATAAATAAATAGGTATTGAATTATCAATTGCGTAGAAATTGTTATAAAATCCTGTGAAAATAATTGTCACTAGACATAATATAGAATTGAAATAAATATATATAGATGTATCTATATATCTCAGGTTAATAATCTACAGATATATATAATCTAAATATCTAATAAATAGAATAAAATAAAATATAGAATAATAAGAAAATACGACCTTAATATGATAAAGAAAATAATGTAAATATGAAATGATAATTAATAAATAATAAAAACTATATAATAATATAAATTATTAAATAATACTAAATCATCTATCATATATTCTAGAGAATATTCTCACATAATGAATACTAAATAAATAAATATGAATCTAAAATAAATAAAATAAATCATAATATCATCATCATAATATAAATACTAATAAAGTGTACAAGATAAAGTATTTAATTAGATCCATAATAAAATCTAAATAAGAGCGCCATTATGGCCAAAATAGAAATAATGATATATGAGTAAATATATAGTAACTATTTATAATATAATCAATATTTATTTTATATATGATATTTCTAATTTTTCCGAACCAAAATACCTTTTCTATTATACTAATATAATATGTATTTGTTTTATTATTTATTCAATGAATGAAAGTGAGGTAGTAATTTTACTATGGGTACAGAATACAGATCAATGTGAACATGACTGTAATGGATTATATTCCGACTCAGAGCTTTCACAAGTGTTTTTTACTGTGCACTAGGTGACCCTATCACTAGCTCGTTTTTATGTATAACTAGGATTGTAGGGATAGGAACCTTCTCATGTTCTACATACGCAATTGCCGAGACAGTTTGATAAGGTTTAATAGTATTATATTATGACATAAGTCCTGGATGAATTCCAGTTTAGATTCATATAATGCGCAACTATAGGAGGGAAAAATGAGGACAGTAATGAAACGTGCTATGCATTGAATATTGATCTTGCTTCATACCTGCTAGATGAGCATCAGGAAGGTAATTAGAGAGATGGAATAATGTGATGATATCTGTCATCAGTAGGTTGCGAAGGTTTAAGAACAGCTTTAGCGCATGCTTGTTATTGCATCATTTCACATAGCCTCCTTAAGTGGCCATAGATATTGGCTATGGGAACATCTATAAACAGTTTGGATGTGAAAATAGGGGTGCCGAAATTGCGCCTTTCAACCCTTACGAGATCGGCAAAGGAATATCTAGTAGTGCACATGACAAAAGTAATATATCTAGCATAGCACACCCTAAAATAGATATTACTCCAAATTTACTTTTAGATAGGAAATCAATGTCATTTTAAAATTACAAAATGCAAAAAATTCCCATTTTTCTAGCATATCTTTCAAAACACTTCCTCTAGTTCTGTTATTATGTATCCATTCCCAATTTTAAAGAATTCCAACAAATTCCTTTCGCTGTGGTGAACTGAAAAACATATGATCCTCTTCCGCACCAATTACTTTCTATATAAGATTTCTCCTTTCCCTTCTAGACCAGCGATCCAACTATTCAGACGCAGAATCTCTCTCAGTGCCTCCCTATTCACCTCTTCCCTCTTCCTTCAACCCTTTTATGCCTATCTCAGATTACCTATTTTAAAAATTATTAAGTGAGTCACTTGTTTCTAGATCTCTTTATTTAAGATTCATCACTACTCTATTCGTTTTTCTGTGCAATGATAGTTTAACCTCTCAGAACCATCATTTGATAAATCTTTAGAGCCTCACCCTCCATATTTAAGTTCCTCTCAAGTTTTTGAAATTATTCACTTCTATATATGCAGACCATTTTGCAATGAGCGTCTCCTCTCTTAAATTTGTAGTTGTGAAGCTCTTCCTCTTCCGGATAAATGCAAGTTCCTTTTACTCACAAGATTTTGTTTATTTTCCCATTTATTTATTTATTCCACATTTGAAAAAAAAAATCGATCCACACACCCCCACAGAACAAAAATTTTAAATCTCATCACCAACCCTCTTTCTCAACACCTGATTTTCAAATTCTACTTCATAACTACACCTGGAAATAAACCTCTTAATATCACTTTATCTCTAAACCAAATCCATCTCTTTTTTCAAATCTTCATAGTCACTAAACACAGTATTCTCTAATTAGCAATAAACTACTTCCACTTGAAACTTTATACTTTTTGTCTATCATCATTTTTGCCTAATCAATACAAACATATCAACTTAGATTGAAATTTAGGCAACATATTCATTCTCGCGTCATGAGACTATAGCTATTTTCTTGAATACGTTATATATTTCTTTTTAATCTCTCTTATACATTAAACAATAAACGCTTTCTCTTGGATTTGGGATCAAACTCCTCGTCATTCGGCATTCCCTCATCTCAGAATTAGAAAGCAAATATATGCCCATTGTATGGTCTTAAAATAGTCAGCGAAAGACTTTAAGTCTGTCTCAGGGGACACATTCAGCCTATTTTGTTCAACGATTATAAACATCCACATTAAACACATTTTGGTTTAAAAAAATTTCAAATTGTCCTTGACTTGACTCTCTTTGTGGGCTATCAATTAGCCGATGTTTACTTTTAGGAAACCTAATTTTTTTAAACTCAACTCACAGATTAGATTTGTAAGTTCCTAAAAAACACTATCTCTATTAGTTGATACAGCTATTCTCTCTATGCCCCATTTCCTATATTACCCACTTACGTCAAAGCCCCTCCTTAAACCTCTAGTAATTTCACAACACCTCCACTTGCCTTCTAATTATCAAATATGCAATCACCCTTTATGCAAAATGATATTATGAATTAGACACATTGTATCCATATACTGATATTTAAGAAATATTTGGATAAATGTCATCTACTTTTGTCCTTATTTTCAAAGCACACACTAGTCTGTAAATTGCTCTTTTCTTTAGCCTCACCCGCTCCTGACCTTGCTCATAATATGACTTACTGTATATGTAAGTTATATAAGACACATATTCTAGTTTATTCTGGTATGTTTGTTATTAGATTTTATTTATTACCAGCGGGTCAAGGTCTTTTGGATTATTATAAATATGTCCGCACGCACAATCACACCTTATTGCAAACAAACATCCTCTTTTTAGAAACTTGTTTAGGGAGAGAGACACTGAACTTTCCTTGAAACTTCACATGTAATGGAGCCTCATCGTCTAGAGCCCTTTCTGGCAGCGCAACTGCGATATAATCTATTAAAAGATAATCGTTTCTTAAGAGTTCTTTAAAATGAATGGATGAAGTTTGTGCGCGCTTAACGAACCGAACCATACTTAGAAAACTTGTTGGATCTTCTCATGTCCTATAAAGGTATAATAAACACTTTAGAAGATGACGAGGTACCTATTTGTCCCTTAATGAAATTCAAAAGTGACCCTTCAATTAGATGACGCTCAAAGTATCGTCGACCCCAGTACATGACTGCCTCACACCGCTACCTAAATAACTATAGAGGTGGGTCAAGATTTCTCTACGCACATGTGGTTATCATAAGCGCTATTTTCAGCGAAAACACTCGGGCTCTCCTCTCCTAATCATCATCCGAACGGGACGGCAAGATACGTAGCCGAACTTAGATCTCTTGAAATTCGCTACCTATTTTGACCCAGATTTGACCTTTGCCTTTGCATTATGATAATTTTTAGTTCTCTTTGGACAGCTCTCATCTTTACTTCCCTATGACTTATTTCAGGTACATTCGTGCGATGGAATTGGAGTAAGAAAGCTCCTCGCTCCTCGCATTTAGAACTACTAGAGGGCAGTATTGCCCTACTTTATGCCGTTTGAATTTTGGAAATTAGTGCATGCACATATTCCTCTTCTTTTTGCAAAGCTAATGGAGTTATGTTTACATCCATCTCTTAGGCGACGCGCAAGTTTCTTTTCGCAACGAACGTTCTATGCATGGGAAACTTCTCTATGAAACCTCTGGTGGAAAACATAGAAATAGGTCTTTGATGCATTTCGGAAAAACAGGCTAAAAATTGATAACTTTGAAGTGTAAATATTCTTGAAGAACTTCTCCTCCTATTTTCTACGGTTTTAAAAATCTCCAAAGAGGGCATAAGTCCAGACCCTCTAAAAACTTAAAACTTCTAAGCTTCTTAAGCCGACATCGTCCTGCAGAGATCCGCGCCAGTTTACATGGTCTTTCTTAATTATTTCTTCCTTCATCTTCTGGAACATTAATCAGAAACTATTAAGCCAATTACACAACATCATCAAAAACAGCACTTTTTTCTGCGGTTTCCGAGGCAGCTGAAAGGCTTTGAAATTACTTATATATAACAAGTTATTGTTTACAGCCATCAGTTTTTGTCTGTGTTCCCAGACTATATCCAAATCCTCTTTTTTATCAACTAAACCAGACGCCTCAAATTATTGCTCGGGAGCTGTCTTTTTATTATTTCCGTAATTAGATGAAAAATAAGGCTGAAACCACTCTCCTTTATCTCAAGATCTCTTTCTCAAGGCAGAACATTAATTCTATTCACACCTCTTGATTTAAGCTTTGGCTAGTTTTTGCCACTATCGGAAGATTCAAAAAGTCACATTTTTTGGTACGAGGTAACAATAATATACCGACATACAACGCTGATACATCTATAGACTCATAAGCAGCTATTCTGGGAAGACTCGAGCGTTGGGATCTCTTACCATACATTTTAACCGAGCCACGATGTCTATAAACAAGGAAAGTTAAACGTGGTGTCCAGATTATTTTAAGCCGAATACCCCCCTCCTCTAACCTATCGACTCGCTCAGAACACAGTTTCTGTCCAGAAAACGACTTTCATCTAACAAAGAAACTTTTGTGAAGAGAAAAAGGCCATTGCATTATATTTAATTTCTTAACTTTAATTTTGAGTTATCAAGCCATATATGTCTCTAATTCTCATAACAAACCTCTCCAGCAGCAAGACACCAACTCCGCGGACACATTTCCACATGTTCTCATTGACGGCATTTTGCATTATGCAACACAGGATGGCACATTCCTACTACAGGTCCCGGATTCAATGATACATTCTATCATTGAATTTCACCATGACTCGCTCCCATCTGGACATTGTGGCATTGAGAGACAAGTAATATAGAATCAGGGAAAGTACCATATTTCCAATACTCATATACGCTGGTGAACGGACTATTGCCATCACAACTTGTGTCATACCATGCATGTGAGTTAAAGGTAACAAGCCAAGATTGCAGAAATTCAACGAGTTATCTCTCATCCGCTAGATGCATTCCGAGACTTTCTCGATGTGCTGGGCCCTTAGTCTAACCTGCAAAGAGACAAAGGCAATCCTTAAGTCGAAAGACATGCTTACAACGGAGTCTAGAGCTGGTGCCTCTCATTCAGCACACAGCAAAAGATATAGCACAGGCATTTAGCTAGAAAGGTTTATGATCGACATAAGTACACCTGAAGTAGTGGTGTCTGATAGGGCACCCGAACTAACTTCTACCTTCTTCAAAGAGATTTGCAAGCAGTGGGGTGTAAAAGCTGTAAACATCTTCCTACGACGACCCCAAGCAAACGGGATCGCTGAGAAAGAAATGTCGAAGAGAAAGGGTTTCATTAGTGATGGAATTAACACCCTTCAACTCTTTTAAGCATTATCATACTTGTGACTTTTCCTCTGTCCTCCTTTAAAGTGTGCATATATCGCTCTATTGTGCACATTCTATTATTTGTACACGTTACATAAAGTTACGTCTTCCCATGGGATCCCCCAATTTTGCTTTATCTCCCTTTACTAAAAGGATCAGAACCTCAAAAACCCTATTCACTGTAATATTTATACAAACTCTGCTGAAAGACTAATCTCATTTCGAGACCGGCTCGCCACCATCTTCATTAAGAGACATTACAACAACAATTGAATAAACAACAATAATGAATGGCAACTTCAACTCTGATTAGAGTTGGCGATTATGTGTTTGTAATTGTAGATGTAAAGAAACCAGGGCAAAGTCCGAAATTGTTTTCGAAGTGACAGGCCCGTTCTTGGTCACTAGACAGTTGTTTATCATTTAATATAGTTACTGTTTGCCAATGTTTAAAAAGACTTTCCAAACTTTCTTTTGTTCGCACTATGGTGATAACATAAAAATAAGGAAGCAACAGTTTATCAGAGTTTGGAGAGAATCAGCGAGAGTCGGACCATCTAAATAAAACCCCCTCCTATATAGTTCATAATTCAACCCCCTGCCCCTGCCCCTCCAATTTCTAACACCTATTTCTATTTCAACTATAAAACCTTTCTTCCAATATCTCACAGGGAGAATCTTTAATCCTCCCCCCCCTCCCTTCTCCACCTTGAATTCGAATTGTTTTATCCTACATTAAACTTCTCATTTCATCCACCTAACTGCCCTTTCTCCTCTTTCATTAACCTTATATTCTTCACCTACGTTTCTGACTCTTAACTTACTCTAACTCTCCACCATTTTATCTTTCCCTCACTCTAACTCTCCTTTACCCCAACTCTCCCTCATTCTCTTTCCCTTTATTTTATGAAAAGCTTTCAGAGCTTTTTCTCCCCTCTTCCCTCCCAAGGAATGTTCATTTAAAGGGTTCCCACCAGACATACCATTCCTGTTATCTTTTGAAATGAATCGCCACCATACAACTCTTCATCACCCGACGTTCCAGCCTTCAGCACCGACCTTAGCAGCTCTTCAGCATCTCATAATGTCAACCTCCAATCACTCACCGCTCCATTTACCTCCATAAATTCACTTCAAAGTAAAGCACATCCGATACACTCCAACGCCCACCACCACCACCCTCACCTCCACAAGTACCCTTACACTACCTTCCTCATCATTTCCCACTCCTCTCCCTCAAGACAACAATCTTATCCCCCCATTCACGCCTAGAATACATCAACCTCCTTCCCACCAGATAACAGATTCTAGAGAATCACCGTTTTGTCCCCCAAATTTCCCAATGAGAAACACTAACATCCTCATCCCATGGCTTTAAGGGACAGACACCAAAAACACAACAAGAGGTGGCAGACAATATTATTTACCACTCACACATAATTATTATTCCCTCGAGGCAAGAGGGTTTATCCATTAAGCAATTCCATCAAGCCATCAGATATTTTTTTGTTCGTTTGTAAAAACCCCAAGGGAGAAACAAATTTTACATTTATCACCAATGTAGTTAGATTAAACTATTAAAATAGACTTTTTAAAGAAATATGCAAAATCTAAGCAAGTTTCAATTTTCCAGAATTAGATATTTTTTACCAAAATATTGAAAAGAAAAAACCATCTCTCAAAAATTTTTTTTTAATATATTTTCTCTACAGAATCATGCATGCATTTGTTCTGCTTCCATATATTATTATCAACTTTCCTTGCTCTGGAAAGAAATCAAATATGAAGTACACCCAGGATTCATAGCAAAACGAATAGGACAGTATTCAAATTCATCCTTCCTATCTTAGAATACACACAGACTTAAGGTGCCTCACAGGAAATTACTACCAACTTTATTAATAACAAAAAGGGTAGTAAGCAAAAATAATAACTTCACATCTATTTATATTCCTTATTGCAAATCGGTTTATCGAAGTAGATTTTAACCAAGATGAATAAATATACCCTCCCCTCGAAATTAAGTTATATAGATCAAGGTTATGATCGAAAGTCAAAAGAAATTCTTAGCTTTGTCAAAAGATCCTTGGGTTCTATCTCATGTAAAAACTCAGCCTTCAGCACACCCCAGGAAAATCAAAAAGAGGTCTTTATGGACAAATAGGCGGGTCAAGCGTTGCAATACTATTTGGAGCCGCCACCATGAATGATATTTCAAAATACTCTACCTATTACATGTGAAAAGTTAAATAGATTAACAGTGCAGTTTTCCTAATTTAAAGAACAAATTCATTAATAATACCAACACCTTAACAGCCATAACGTATATAACTTAACAATCATCTCTAAAGTAGTTAAATTCATCAATATTCTCAATAGAGCTTACTAACAAGAGCTCTTAAATTAAACTTTACCCTCAACTTAGAAAAGACCATCTCAGATAATATATATATAATCTTATTAGGACAGTTCAGAACATCTGGGAAAAACGCCAAAACCATAACTACTCCTCTAAATCTAGTATTAATATGACATATACTTGAAATTATTCAAAACAGCAAGCCAAACTCTACAATCACCAACCATACTTCTCTCAAAGTGAAACTTTCTTCAATTTCTCACTTCTCCTGGTCTATATCCAAGAAAAATCACCCTACATATTACCACCATCAGGGCACGCAATGCGGGGTCCCTGGATATACCCAAATCAATATTGAAAAATTAGAGAAATAATAAATAAAAATAAAGGCTTATAACTCTTAAACATGAGTCAGAGACAGTGTCGGAGAAAGATTCAGTGTTGAAGTCGGACCTGGAATCGAACACTTTTGAAATGCGCCTTAACAAATTATAGATTATCAAGAATCAAACGCTTTTTGAAATGCATTTCTAAACCCAACACTACATTCTGTAATTATAATATCTACCCTTACCAGTTACCTTACACTCTTAAGGTTGGAAACTATACTTTAATCTCCTTTCCTTCTCCTATAACCGCTTCTATCTCTTGCCCTATGAAACAGCCGAATTTAGGCACTGGTGCATTATTCTCCCTCTTCAAAGGATGCACCCTGGTATCTGAAAAGTACTCTTTCAAATACCCTCTACACAAATCCTCCTTGCAGACATTAATACTGGCTTCCCCAAGAACACCTCAGTTTCTGGACACCTAGAGACTCTCATATGACCTTTACCTTCCAAATTATAACTCTTCACTTCAAGTTGAAACTAAAAATCTAATTCATTCCACAATTGGGACGCTTTCGTTAGATGACAATAAAACAAAAACTTTACGTGACTTTCAGGAATTACATCAACATTCCATTCATTTTCTTATCTGGTTTCCATTTTTTATTGTTATTCTCTGTACGGTAGGAATTTACTACTTTTTATCTAAGACTCCGTCCGATTCAATCCGCTCCTGCAGCTCCTCAGTGTAGCTCCTTCGGTTAGTTCTTTGAGTATCCGTACACAGTCCTTCAGAGACCCCTAATATCAGAACCCTAAAATTCAACTTAACACACAGTGTTCCCGCAATAGAACCAATTCCTATCAAACCCGTCCTGCCCAACTTATGCATTAATTTAAAATTTTTTTTTTGGCAAAGTGTGGAATGTATAATTCAAAATAATTATATTATTTGCCATATTATATAGATATACTTACTTTCCTTCAATAGCCTAAATTTTTTTAATTTAAATATATAAAAAATATATATATTATAGATAAATCTCACCCCCCCCCCTTTTCATTTAAGTCTTTCCCGTCTTTTGATTAGCTAGCAAAGCGTACTTCCGATGCTTTCCCCCATTTTCCCACGTATATCTCAAAGAGAGACTCCCCCCAATTTTAGGGAAATTCCCAACCCACCCCCACCCTTTTATTTATTCCACATGGGCGCAGGCAAACTCCATGATTGGAATCACTTTTCCTTTAAACGTGTTGTCTGCATCACATATGTGTTTTGTTCACTTCCCAATATTTATGCTGTTTTCAACTGGTGATCCTATTATCTCTTGCAACAGTATTTATATTAATATTCTTTACAAACTGCAACTTTTCAGGGAAAGTTCATTTAGGGAAGGTTTGGTTAAAACCAAATTATATCTCACAATATCAAGTTTTTGGTTGTATTAAATACTTCAGGCCTAATCGTTTTTCGTGCGATATAGGCTTAATCTAGCATTTTCTGGTTTGCTCCACGTTTTTCGTGGGACCTAATACTTGAAATGAAATATGTGTTGTGATGGGTTTATTGGATTTTGTCATTAATTATAATAGATATATCATCTTTGCGTAAGGCCGAGAGAATAGGTGTTGTGAAAGTTCTTTTTTTTTTTTAATAAATTATTATTATTTATTGTTTTATTCTTTTACTGGAGACTCCATGGGAAACGAGGTCTTAGCTTATTTATATATAAAACTTATTTTAGATATGATGTAAGTAAGTTATATTAAATTATTATTATTTTATCCTTTACCTTAAATTTGGGTAGCTATGTCATCTGTCAGACTGGCTCACTCCAGAGCAAAAGTTATTTTATTATTAGTAATTATTATATTTATATTTTATTTTCTTTTTGATATTCTACTATTTCCATCCAAAACATTTTTATTTGAAGATGACCTTCGGATGAAGGCGCCTCAGGGTCATTGGTAATAATTATACCCAGTAGAGCATTTGAGGACTTTAATAATTGTTTTCCTCTCTCAAAGTTAACATCAGTTATGAAATTACCAATTTTATATTATCACTTATTATTCATCTGTAAGCGGGGATTTTTTTTCTGATAAGTTTCTTAATTATTAATTATTTTATTATTTTATTAATCGCCAGTGAGTTGTAATTTATATGGTACTTGTATTTTATATATTACTTTTTATTATTATTATTATTATGGAAGTTTGAACTCATTTTGAGAATCCATGGTAATTTTTAAATAATATTTAAATATTATTATCGATTTTTTATTACCTGTTTGTGATTATTATCGTTATATTAGTTATTTTTGCGGTTATTTATTTGTATTTGTAGTTTCCCAAATAGTCTTCCACAAGCTGGATGATTTGTACGCGATTTTCGGAGGAAGTCGCAGGCCTTACATACAGGAAATTTTCATTTTTTTGGTTCGGACTCCGAATTTTAATTTTTAGGCCTGATAAGGTATTTTTAAATGTATATTTGTTTTAATATGTATTCAGGAGTGTTATTATATATTATATGAATGTATATTTATGAAATCAATTTATGTCTTTACTATGATTTTCTTACATGAAATATTTTTATATATTTGTATTTTCTATATGTTCAGGGGAATTTTTCTATCACGATGGATGTTAGCTACTGCAAGCAATTCATGTTTATTAATTTTTTTTTTTGTCTTATCTACAAATATTTTTAATATTTTGTAATTTTTCTATATTAGAGTGAGGGTAACTATTATTAATTATTTTGAATGTATATTATTGCAATCAGTTTAATGTAATTTTAGGTTGAATACATTTTTTATTTAAGGCATTCCTCCGAAGTTTTGAGGGGATATTATTTAAGTTTTTTACTATATTTAAGGTTTTCTTCTCATCGAAATCATGAGAGGGTGTGTATGTACATCTTAATAAGTTAATTTAGGTTGTGTTATAGGAGGGTGAAATTGGTATATAATCCTTTGAAAATGAAAGCTACTTTTTTTATAAGTAAATGATTAACACAACAGGTTTTATGAAATTTATTATTTAATCAGTAATACGTGCGACCGGTAATAAAATGAAGAGACTCATACGAAGTTTATTAATATATATTACTTGGTTACTCGGTAATTGTAAGTTTATTTTATCCTTTTCATAGCATGATTGATACCCACAAAAGGAAATTCTTTCTACTTAACTTGAATGAATCCCGGTAATTCGGTCTACCTTAGGTAATGTCATAACCCAGGAATAATTTTATTTTTGGGAGTTTTCACACATCTCAGCTGACATAACAGAACGTTTCCAACAGTGTTATAAAGGACCGTCATTTTTGGTCCTCAGTTTATGTATGTTCTGTGATTTGGTAAATCCTTTCTTTAATGTATCGTTAGTAAAATTACTGTTTCGTATATTTTTTTTAATTTTTTGATTACAGTATTTTTGTACACATTTTTATTTTAATAACATTTCAATGGATTTGAATTTGGTATGTGTTGATAAGCTTATAGAATGATAGTCAAAGATTGGTGTATATAAAGTGGCTGAAAAATCATTACTATCCACCAATGTCCATTACCGTAATACCTTTTTGATTAGAGTATAAGTTTTTGAGCGGTGGTTGCCTATTATATTTTTTGAAGTTTTTATAGGGAACCTTAGATATTTTCCCCAAGTTCTTGGTTTTCTTTGTCTTTTTATTGTATTTCATTTTTATGTACTTTTAGGGATCACCTGAGAAGATTTTTGAACAAATAAAAAACTTATTGGTAAAAAAGTTGTTATGTTTGCGCCAGTTTACCTCAAGCTTATCATATAGCATATTTACTCAGAAATTGTAGATTTGGGGTATATTATATATATATATATATTATATATATATATATTATTTTATAATATTCAATATTATTATTATTATATATATATATTATATATATAATATAATATATATTATATATATATATATATTACATCGTGTGCTAAATTAAATTAAAGGGGAAAGGAAACACATTTTTTTTATACTTTTCACCACCATTTATTTAATTAAATAGGCAACATTATGTGGTGTCAAATTTAATATTTTATATTGGCCTCTCTGTAATTCTGAACAGCATTTTTATCAGCAATTTTTGACATTGAATTTAAATAACAATACACAATATTTTTTTTGATATTTCGTCATGGTATTTCATATTTGAAATTTTCAGCATGTTTTCGGTCTTTCTCTTGTGCTGTTGCATATTCGTAATTTTAAGTTCGTTTTTTCCACTATACCCAAGATTTTCATGGGTTGAGAGTCATGAGAGTTTCCTGACCACATGAGGACTTTCATCTTTTTCCTTCGTAACGGCTTCAATTGAAATTTGGCGTATGATAGGAATCTAGATCTAGATCTTGCTGCATATTGGGTCTCCATTTGGGCTTCCTTTCTGAGGTCAGGAGCCACCTTCGAGTGAATTAATTCTTAGTATTGGTTGATTCATCATTTCAGACACAGGAATAAGCCTCAAAGGTTCGTTTATGGTAAAATATCCCCATAACATCACCTTCTTGGGATGCTTGACGTGTTGTTCAATATGAGCCTCACGAACATGCTCGCCAATAGATTTTCGCACAAACTGACATCTCTGCCCTTGGACTCCAAAATGGGATTCATCGGTGAATACAACCTTCCTAAAGTGTTCCTCGCTCCAATTTTTGTAGTATCTAGCCCATTTCATGAGTTTCTTTTTCATGGTACTGGTTAGAAGTTGCTTATGGAAGGGTTTTCTAGCAGGACGATCAGCATGTTTCATACGTCGTCTTACAGTGCTTGAAGAAATGTCGACATCAAAGGCAGCCAACTCCTTCTGTAGATCACTACTTGTCAATTTAGAGTTCTTAACACTTAAACGAAGTAACATTTTGTCATCTCTCTGGGTTGTTTCCCGTTTTCTTCCACATTTGCCTTTTCACTGAGGTGAAAACGATCCCTTTTCTCTGTACGCTTTTACAGTCCAGCTAACACTTGCTATGCTTACGCCACATTCATTTGCACTTAGACCTTCAATGCCTGACAGAATAACAATTTTAGAACGTTTTCGGGAGGTGATATCCATAGCTTATAGCGCAAGTAATTAGTAACTAAAATTACAACACAACCACTTCTCAGATATCATAATCAGTGGCGGCTCGTCTTTATGGGCTTATTCGGGCTGCAGCCCCTCCAAAACTTAACAAGAAATGCCATGCGTAGGATGTGTGAATCTACGAAATAATATAAATTTCTTTGTAAAATTAAAGTGATCTGAATTTTTTTGTTAAAACCAAGTATTCATAAAAAATTAGTAATCCTATAAGAAGAAATAGCAAAGGAATCCTTTTCCAACTGCAAATTGTGCGTATGAAGTTGTTTATTCAATATATTCAATAAATAAAATTTGAGGCTCTTACCCGTTTTGCGCGCTGGGGCCTAAATAAGCCAATCTTTATTAAGTTCTGCATAGTAAATAAGACAAGATTAGCAACACGAAAATAAGAGATTCAAAATTCCTATTAGTACTTTTTATAATGTTGCCAGTTTGGCTTCTATTTTTTCATAGCAACTTGGAAGTTTCTCAATAATAAAATAGAAGTTTCAATTTTCAGAGTTGCTGATTTGTCCATTTTTGTACTGTCCTTCTTTATCGTCTTGTTATGTATAGAGAGGAAAGATACATAAAGTCCAGTTATTCGCATTTTACGACAGGGAGAGCTTCGTGTTTATTTTTTTGTCTGCGAAAATAACATAGTGAAAAATATATGCAAAAATAATTACCCGTTGTGGACCTATTTTTGGGTAGTAAGTCCAAGGGCAGATGAGATGTCAGTTTGTGCTCGAAAAAATCAATTGATAATATATGAAGCATGTCGTGATCGCTCATAATCTGAACTAAACAATGTACAAGTTACATCCTCCAGAAGAGTGATGCGATTTATAGTATTGGTAGAATTTATACCCATAAACGAACCTATTGAGGTGACTATTATTATATTCCTGTATATATATCTGAATGATGTAATATCCACCCACAATACTAAGATAATTCACGTCGAAGGTGGCTTCTCGTACCTCAGAAAGAATGCCCATAAATTGCGGTAGATATATACCAATATTGCTCAAGCATAAAGATCTATAATGTTCTAGATCCATTATTTCAATACCGCCAAAAATTCTCAAATTGAAATGTCCCTTAACGATAGAAGTAGGTATAATAGACCATGATATCTCTACAAATTGTCCCGTAGCTCCTCAGTAAACTCTTCAATGATCTCATAATACCATTGAAAATCTCTCTCTAGAGCACACTATAGCTTGAAAAGACGACTTAAAATTAGCGATTGCACAGCCAAAGAGAAGCCTAGATTAATTGCTATAATTCATAAAGCTATCCTTCCGTTGAATTTCTTTGATAATAGCTACATCAAAAAAATTTTTGTCATATTCTAGTTCATATTTCTTCTTCAATAAAAGTTAGGTTAAAATAATGCTTCTTCAGCTAATATACAGGAGGCCATATAAATAAATTAATTTGACCCAACATATATATGTTTTCTAGTGTCAGAAAGAGAAAAAGGAAATGAAATTGCAGTTTGATTATTGTTTTTCTATATTAATCCATTGTTTTCACCACTTCTGTGATTTGCATCAGCGACTTGATATTAGTAATATATTTATATTTATTAAATTTGTATATTAATATATAATTATAGGTATATATATATATAAATATATCATAGTGACCCTATATATATATTATTAATTAATATATTAGTTATATTATATATTAATATAGTATATATATAATATTATATATATATATATATTTATATATATTATCCCTTGATATATACTTCTGGGATAAATGCTAATGATGCCTTGGGGTTAAACTGCTCAGCAAACAAACAACGTTTTTTCCATATAAATGATTTTATTTTCAAATCTTCAATTTTCAATTATTATATAATAAAGTACTAAAAATAATGGAAAAATAAATAAACAAAATATTTAAGAATAAAAATAAATATAGTGAAATATACATTAAGGTTCTAAATACAAAACTTCAAAATAATTAAATATAAGGTCACACTCGCTCAATAAAACTTTATTATACTCTACAAAATATTACCCGTAATGGACTAATGTTATACGTGGATATATTAATGATTTTACAGTCCAACTTTATAATTTAATACCATAATTTAACTAACATTCATAGCTATCAACATACAAATTTTGCAATATCCATGATAAATGTTATTAAATAATAAAATTTTGTCACTATTTGTCATATCGTTATATGTGTAATATCAAAAAAATAAAAAAATTATAACGAAAGACCCAAATCATTTACTATATCGATACATTAAGAAAGACGTTTACTCTAAAAACAGATCAATACATTAAAATACTGTAGAGGACCAAAATGACTCTGAGTTCCCTTATTAAACACTGTTAAAAACCGTTTGTAATCAACTAATAAATAAACTCGCAAAAAATAAAACTCCTATTCCGTAGTAGGTTATGAACATTACCTAAACGTAGACGAATTACCGGGTTCATTCAAAAAAAGTTTAAAATAAATCATGATAGCAACAATAATGTTCTCAAAATACATAATATAAACTTAACATTATAACATAACGAGATACTCCAAAAAAATATAATAAAAATTCATTAAAAATAGAGGACCAAATATTGAGAGTCCTGTAATATATACCTACTTTATAATAATAAATAATAAAATTCATTAAACCTGTAGTCTAAACATATACATACTATGTATAAATAAGTAGACCCTTTTAATTGTATCCTCCATATATATATATATATTATATAATACAATTTCACCCTCTTATGAAATCTACATCACTAAAGTCTAACTATATTCTTAGTGTACATACCACCCTCTCATATTCGATGAGGAAAACCTTAAAAACTGTATAAAAAACATTACATATATATCTCCTCATAAACTACGGATGGAAATATAATACCTAATAATATAAGTATTACATAATTTTTACAATACAAAAACGATTGTACATTAATATACATATATCAAAAAATAATTAATAATCGTCCTAGTATAGAAACTTATAGAATAATAACAATATTAAAAATATTTCAAAGAAAAAGCATTAACCATTACCTAAAGACATTTATAATTTAGATATTGTAATATAATATATAGATACAGTCAGATAAGTATTAATAGACCTCGCTGAACGTTATAGAAAATACAAATTATTAAAAAGTATTATTGCAAAAGAAAAAGAATAACGATCCTCACAACCTCATTGTTTTCCTTAAGTTATACTTACAGAAATAAAACTACCTCCTGAAAGCTTATGAAAAAATACTATATTAAAAATACCATCAGCTAAAATTTAAAATTCGGAGTCCCAAAAAGAAGAAATTTCCTGGAACTTATATGTAAGGGCCTGCGACTCCTACACGAAAATCGCTGACCAAAATACATGTTTTAAGTTTGATTGGGAACGTACAAACAAAAATAAATATATAAATATAATTATAATGAAGGAGTAAGATACACCACAAACAGCTAATATAAAATCGAAATAATATTAATATTTTAAAGAGACCATCTACTCAAAGTACAAAAACTCATCATAATAATAATAATATAAAAGTAATATAAAAATACAATCTCTCTCTTTGTATTAACTCGCTGGCGATAAAAATAATAAACAATAATAATAATTTAAAAGCATTTATCGAACAAATCGCGCTCCAGAGTTAAAATATGATAATATAAAAATTAGGGTAATCATGAAGTGAATGTCTAAACGTGATGAGAGGAAAACCAATTATTAAAAGTGCCTCAAGTAACTTTGAAAAAAGTTTTACCCATGCACCTGATGACCGCCTTCATCGAAGGTCATCTTCGAAATAAGGGTTGAGGATGTGATAGATCTTATTTAGAAAAGTGATTTCAAAAGAAAAATATAAATGTGATTTAATTCTAAGTGAATAAAAAACTCATTGCAAACGAGCTTAATTCCGGGAATCTTAGTGCCGAAATTAAATGATAGAAGGAAATAAATAATGAATAATCAATATTACTTGTAATGAGCGAATTAAATAAATGAATCTATAAAGATATTTTTTATTAATATAATAAAACTTTAAAAAGATTTCCCATGGAGTCTCCAGTAAAAGAATAAAACTTAATATTGATAATTTTTGTGTATATTCAAAAAATATATAACTTTTTCTCAAAAAAATTATCATAGTTAAAAGTTCAAAAGGAAAAAATATATCTACTTATAAGATATTTATAAATTTAAAAATAAACTTTATTATTATCACAACGGACTTATTTCATTCATCATTCAAGTATTAGGTCCCACGAAAAACGTGGAGCAAACCAGAACTCTAGATATGAGTGTAGTCCGTATTATCGCCAAAAAACGATTTCAGCAGCCTTTTAGATGACACCAATAAATATGATCAATGTTTATACATTAAATGGAAGGATGACAGTTCCCTAAAACTTTTCCTGAGTAGATAGAATATCAGTTATCTTATGTGTCGAAGAAACTAATTATGTGGTCTCAAAGACAATTGGGCTCTCCTTTATGTACCTCTAAAATTACACTTTCGAAAGATTCATCTTTACATTGGCTCAAAACTCACGTTTAAGAAAAGTGATTCCTCATGGAGATTTAGTCCCTGCCGCTGTAGGAAAAATAAAAGGGGGGGGGAGTTGTGTATTCCCTAACATGCCGGGGAAGTCTTCCTCTTGACATATACTGCGAAAATGGGGATACAGCATCGGAAGACGCCTTTCGCTTAGAGCCAGATCAATAAGACTGCGCTGAAGAACTAACATGAAGGGGGGGATAGCTCGACTTGGAGTGAGATTAATATTTCTAGATAAGAATATAATATATTTTTTTTTATTTATGATTTAAATAAAAAAAATTTAGCTTTGAGGAAGTAAGTTTTTCCTTCAAAATAACTATGCAAAAATAATTTTGTTTGTAACATTGGTTCCCCTTTGCCGAGAAAAAATTTTATTAAGCTAGTTTATTCGAGAGTCTATGACGAGAGTGTTGAATATATTGCGTTCTATTGCGGATACACTCGGATAAGTTGAGTGTTATGTTTTCGCTAATGACATGCAATTCGGATATTCATATATAAGGGGCACACTGATGAAAAGAGGTACGGTATTTATGGCATTGTATACTGGAACTACTCCTCTGACTATTCTTAATAAATATTCCAAATATATTTATAGACGGGGGTGAGATTTGCTTTTGGCCCTTCGAAGGAGCTGCAGGCTGCGATTGTAAAATCGACGGTAAGTCTTAGATATATAGTATGAGTAAAATTACCTATACCGTACAGCAGAATAACATATAAAATATGAAAAAAACCATTAGATAAAGCGTATAAAATGATATACATGTCATGTTAGATTATTAATTCACTTGATGTCCTGTGTATAAATTGATTTCTTATTATTATATATGTCATAAATCTTAACATAAGCGTACCAATGCTGGTTCATCATATATTAAAATGAATAGATTTTAGTTATCTAACTTTGAATGAGTGAAAAGAATATTATATTATTGCGAAGCGATAAATAAGCATAGAAGTTGTCATCTAGTAGTGATGTATCCAGTATAATACTGAGGTTTTATGCTCTGAAATGACCTAAGTTGAGTCTGTCTAAGGTATAGGAGTGTGGAGCGGTATATTTGTAATACGCTATTAATTGTTATCTTTCTCACTATATACAGGTATGCATACCTTTATGTAGAGGCTATAGAGTGAAATTAATTACACCAGATTGTACTAAATTTGATGATTACGGTTATATTTCTAATTAGAAGTGCATAGATAGATAGAATACGGTTATAGTAGTAGAAGGAAAGTGGAGATTAAAGCTAATTAGCTTCTACAACTTTAATAGAGTTTTTAAGCTAACTAGTTATAAGTGAGGTAGATTATTATTAATAATTACAGAATTAGTATTAGTGGGTATAGAAATAAAGTTAATGGTTTAGAGAGGGACTGAGCGTGGCTTTATTGTATAAGTAATATTGAGTAAATGTATTTGTTACTACATCTTTAATGGAAGAAGGAGAACATATCTCTCTGGTGTTAATAATAAAAGAAATAATTTTTATGGTTTAAAAGCAGGTAACCATCGCTATAGGTTGTTATTGTCTGATAGTGTCATTGAATAAGAATGTTGGAAATAGGTAAATTATGTTGAAAGACCTCATAAGGGGTTTCTTCGGAGAAGGTTATTATTAGTATTATAATATATATAATTATATATATATATATATAAAATATATATGTATTTATAGGTGTGATTAATTATGTAGGGGTGATTTTCATTTGGATATAAAGACCAGGAGAATGTATATGAAATTTAATAGGCTTAGAATAGTTTCACGTTGAGAGTAATAAGTAATTGTAGTGGTTGATGCTAGAGTGTATCTAGCTGCTATTTTTGAATAAGTTCAAGTATATGATTAGTATCATATGATATTTATACAGATTTAAGAGTTGAGATGTCTTATGAGTGTTTTGGGCGTTATTTACCCAGATTTGTTCTGAACTGTCTGCTTAATATATAACTTATATAATTATATATTTTATCTGATGTTACTCCTGATTTCAAAAATTTAGTAAATGTTAATTTTAAGAGCTCGTTTGTGTTTGAAGCCTATGTAAGAAAATGATGAATATGGTATTCGTAACTTTGAAGTATGATGTTAAGTTATCTGTTAGGCCTGTTAAGCGTTTATTATAGTATTATTTAATTGAATTTAGTATCATTTTAAATTATACAACTGCCGTATCGTACGGTCATCCCCTTCGCTAACTAGCTACCTATATCTAAGTTTTTAACTTTTGAACGTATCCATTGCTCCATACGTGCCGTTCCCATACGGTTATTGCATACCGAACTGATCCCGATCCCTTATGTCCATAGAGTCTCCTTGTGCAATTTCACTCGCGTTATTTTGTTGCCTGTCAACGGTTAGTAGTTTTACACATGTAATATATTTATAACTCCAGGAGATGATCTTTGAACAAAGACTAAGAATTTCTTTTACTTTATAGTACGAGTTTCCAATACCCTTGTTATATATAAACTTAATTCTGGTGGGAAACTCACCGTATTATTTCTCAACTTAGGGTGTAAATACTAATTACAATAAGTACCATTATTTAAATAGGAACAATAGTGAAAAATGTGTCAGGTTGATTATTTTTGACTTTACTTGTCTCTTGTGAATATTTCATCTGTGCAGCACGCTTAAGTCTGTGGGATGTATTCACATAGATTAGTGTTAAGAATGAATGATCTCGTTATCACTTATTCGCTTTTGCCCCATATGAAAATTCCTTTGGTTTTTTATGTAACGTTACATATTTGCATTTCTTATTCCAGTAGCAAAAGAATGAGTTGTTTATCAAATTAATTTTCACTAGAAAGCAGCATCTCAATTTTGCATATTGCATATTGATTCCCCGTGAACGAAAACTATCATTGAAAAAAACGACTAGAAACAAAATGGTTTTTCGTTTTAAATATTTTTCTTTTTAAAAAAATAAATTATTCTTAATTCTGTATAATAAATATGGGTTTAACTTTTCCTATTTTGATAATATTTAAAAATGTCTATTTTATATGCTTTTATATCTATACATTGTGTAAATGTTATAAATGTTCTCCCTTGGCTCGTTTTTAATAAGAACTAAATATAAATATTCACGGCTCTGTGCATGCTCTTGATTATACATTGATTACTTGTATGTAGTGTAAATAATATTCGTCTAGCCACCTCTAGTTATTGTTCTTTGATGTCTGTCCCTTAAAGCCATTATGAATGCAGTGATAGTTCATGATATTCTCATTGGTAAAAATTGGCACAAACGTTCCGTTATCTCTATAGAATCTGATTATTCTAGTGTCGTACAAGGAGGTGATGTATTCTAGGCGTAGCGTAATGGCGGGATAGGAAATTGTGTCTTGAGTAGAGTAAAGATGAATAGAGTGAATGATTGAGATAGGCAGAGTTATGCTAGGGTTCATTGTGTGATATAGGTGGAGTGTGTGGTGGGCTGGAGTTTGTGAATTATCGAGTGAATTTGCTTACTATTGAAGTGCTATGAATATTATATGGATAGTAATGGGGTAGGTAATACTATGTGTGATAGAGGTTTGACTAGAGATGCGGAAGCTATGTAAGTTCCGGTGTACTGAAGCGTACTGAGTGATTAGTCTGATAATGATAGTTATGTGCATATGGGAATTCATCAAAGTACATAATCTTAGCGGAGGTATGTATGGCGTACTTTAAAGGAATATCACTTTGTAGAGTGTAAGGTAGGAGAAAGAAGATTTATTCCTTTGTACGTATTAGGTATATAGTATTGTGCATAGTCGTGTGAGGTAGGATTTTGAATGAGAATTGTATCAGTTGCGGTAGATTGAGTGAGAAGTGAAGAAGTGTAGCATGCGAACTATAGAGTTGAAGTGCGAGGAAGTGATGTGAAAGGAGAAGGAGATTTAAGGTGGATGATGAGAATGTTTGAT